>JALBZZ010000044.1:0-84894 GCA_038051095.1 Globisporangium irregulare
TAAGAATGATGGCTTTACACATTCTATCGTTTTGGAAAGGGTATGAATTTTTGGCGGTGTAACTTATTGGGAGTGACATCTGTATAAGAAATCTCCCATACAAGACACAGCGCATTTGGAAAAAAGGAGGCGTCCAAAAATTATCTCCTTATTCTTGAAGGCCCATTCATTCCAACTGAAACAGCGAAGAGCGTTCATGCCGAAGAAAAGGAAAGGGATCATGCGTCAACTACACATACTCAGCTATTGCGGATGTTGTCATGCTAGTTGTCTTCCCACTTTGTCCCTTCCTTACCAAGGCACGGTCTTGCCCTCGTACTTGTAGAATTTGCCCTTCGATGCTCTTTTTGAGTTTATAAACACCGTGTCGCAATCAGAATCACTCCTTCTTCTTCGATTAGTCATGCTCTTGTTGGGATTCCACCCCAGGAAGACACAAAGTGTGCCTTCCGTTGATCTATCAGTCACCTGTATCCTTCGTTGCTGCTAGCTGCTCTCAAACTCTGGGCATCATATGCACGACCGTCATTCTCAAAAGCTCCCCTTGTAGTCCAAGTCTAGTCTCCATGTCCAAGAAGATCATCCTCGTCACTGGTGGTAACGCTGGCCTTGGCTTCGAATGCTGTCTCCAACTCGCCAAGCGACCAAAGACCCACGTGATTATTGCCGGTCGCAGCGAGCAGCGCGTGGGTGAGGCGGTCGCGAAGATCAAGTCTGCGGCTTCTCCTTCAAGTATCGTGGAAGCCGGCATTGTCGACCTCGCAAGTCTCGCGTCGGTGCGTGATTTCGCGAAGAACCTCAGTGACCGCAGGCTGTCGATCTTCTCGATCGTCTGCAACGCTGGCGTGCAAGTCTCGAAGAAGGAGCTCACGGTTGACGGCTTTGAAACGACTTTCGGTGTCAACCATCTGGGCCACTTTTTGCTCGCAGAACTCCTTTGCAAACAGACCAAGCGCATCGCGATGCTCACGTCGTACACTTATGATCCCGCTGAGAAGAGCGGCGTGCCTGCACCTAACGTGACCAACTTGGACCAACTTGCTCGCGGATACGACACGTTTGACCCCATGGAGGCGTACTCGACCAGCAAGCTGCTCAACCTAGTGTTCGCCAAGGAGTTTGCGCGTCGCTACCCGGACCGACCCAGGATCGTTGCGTACTCGCCGGGTTTTACTCCTGAAACGAGCCTCTTCCGAGAACAGCATTGGCTCGCCTGGATGATCCAGAAGCCGATCTACAAGTTCTTTACCTGGCTCGGTGGCGGGCGTATCATCACGCCAGAGTACTCCGGTGGCTACATGGCGAAGCTCGCGGCAGAGGAGCCACTGACTCCGGACCACGCGACCGGCACCTACGTCCGCGTCGACGAGCCCTGGAAAGTCAACGCTCAAGCCACGGACCGAAATCTCGGGAAGGAGCTCTGGGAGAAGTCGGAGGTCTGGGTTGGCTTGAAGTAAGCGGTACAAAATCCGGTTAGTATCAATCACTCCCAGCGACAGCAACAGCTGTGCATCAATAGTTCGTGAATCTCAGCATGGACACAGAACGTCTCTCTTTTTAGTTGTTTTCCTTTTTCGTTGTTGATCTTCGCCAAAGCGTGTCGAGTACTCTTGTCAATCCAGTTCACTTCGTGATAGCGCTTGTTCGCACTAGCTCCACCGTCGCACCAAGTGACAGGCACCGGAGGTTATGACTGACGCTTGTTCTTGGGGTGCGGGTGGGATGTGCTCCATAAAGGCATGGGCAAGAACAAAACTTCGATTCAGACACTGACCGCCATTTGGCTTCGAGGCGATCGAGAAAGTCGATTTGTCTATTTGCGACGCCACTAACCACATAATTCGCCTAGTAATCCAGCAGATGTAACCAATTCTTCGGCCAATAGTTCTTCGACCTCCTGGCAATCTTGACGATCCCAACCAGCTTGTGATCGCACCAAACGAAGATTCGGCTCCTAGTCAGGAGGACGCTCTGATCGACTCCTTCGGTTCAATCCACCACCATCGACTACTCGCGCGTCAAATTTCTGCAAGAGAACGCGGTTCTCACAAACTACAACCCCAAACCGCTACACCAACGAAAAACTCGCGTCGGTGCTGGCGCAATGGGCTTTTGACACAAGAACCCTTTGTGACCAGGGCTGTCCAGACGAGCAGAGAAGGTGATTGTGATCGCGAATCTCGTAGTGCCTAAGATTGGGTCGAGGTTGTTGGGCGAAGAACATCAAATGCCATGATGGTGGAGACACTGGTAACGGTGGCTTCGAGGTTGGGGATGGCGATCGACCACCGAATGCCTTATGTGGGCAACTTGTTCTTGTTGCTAGCGTCAATGGTGAAGGTGGATAGCCGTCATCGTTGAGAGACTGTAGTACAGAGAGTGGATATGTCGGATCGGATCGGCCATTCTCACACCAGCTCCATCTTGATGCTATACACACATCCGAAGCGCTGCACTCACATTTGTGCAGTCGCGACCTACTTTGCTTTAGTGAGCCAACACAAGACCCGCCAGCTTTGTGCAGCTACAAGGCTATTGCGTTGTGGCCATGCGGAGACGACGTATGAGTGTATGATATGTTATATCTCATGAAGGCACATGAGTGATTTGCAGCGCTTGATGGGCAAGGCTATTTGCCCAAAGGCTTTGACAAGGATGCCTTCTGCAAGGTAAACGAATTGATGCCCACCGTATGACGTGACGAACTGCGCGCAATTTCAGCTAATCACCTCGCATATCCTATTGAAATACATATTCTTGCTCTCAAACAGCATGAATCAAGGCAAACACTCATCCAAAATCAAAGAGTGGCTCATCCTCACTGTTAATTACCATCAAACATTTCATCGAATTTTACTTTTTCTAGATAAACTATATTTTTTCTCAAAGCACCTTATTTCATACATTCCAGTACCTACTTTATCAATGCGTAAAATTCATGTTATCTAACTTTTAATGTCAATCATTCATGTATTTTTCTGTGAAGCCCTTGAAGACGAGTGAGAAATGAGAACCCAGCATATTAGCGATTAGCGAGCACGCCTGCTGCCCAGTTGGGAATTTGCCTTCAGACGTGCTCGCATCCACCGCTCTCCGTAGCTCTCAATTGGCGATGGCACCGACGCCCACAAGCGCGCGCAAGCAACAACACGTAGCGCTCAAGGAACACGCCTCGGCACCTTCTTCTTCTTCCTCCTCCTCTGAGATCTACGGCACGTTCCATGGCGACAGCGACGGCCTCCTGCCACAGCGCGTGGCTTCCAAGCGCGACGGCGGGCTCCATGCTCACGCAACAACGCTGCGCACGGTCGCGGTCGTGGGCTTTTTGCTCTTTGCGATGAGCTACGTGCTCACGGCGCAGGATCCAGTCACGCATCCGCCGCGCGCTGCCGACACGATTGTGAACAACAATGCTGTCAACCCAGTGACGAGCGAGGTGCTTGATGTCGATGACGTAGTGGTGGAGCTCAGCAGCTCGACGCTGGGCGTCACGACGTCCACGGAGCGCAAGTTCCTCAACGGCGTCGACACCCTGCGCATTCGTCAATACCTACACGAGTACGCGAGCGCGCCGCATCCGGCCGGCAGCATGCAGGATTACGAGACCGCAGTGTACACGGCTAAGCAATTCGAGGCGTTCGGCATCAACGCGACGGTCAAGGAATACTACACGCTGCTGTCGCTTCCGGTGCGTCGACACTTGGAGATTGTGTCTCCACCGACCGCGGTGCGCGAGCTGAACCTGACCGAGGCCTCGGTCAAGGGCGACTCGTGCACGTCGAACAAGGACGCGCTGCCGCCGTTCCTGGCGTACGCGGCGTCGGGCAACGTCACGGCCTCCGTGGTGTACTGCAACTTCGGTACTCCAGCGGACTTTCAGTGGCTCGTGGACCAGAACGTGACGCTCAAGGGCAAGATCGCGCTCGTGCGCTACGGCGGCAACTTCCGCGGTTTGAAGGTGATGGCTGCCGAGCAGCACGGTATGGCTGGCGTGCTCATCTACTCCGACCCGCACGAGGACGGCTTCACCCAGGGCGAGACGTACCCAACGGGTCCATGGCGACCGGAGGGTTCGTTCCAGCGCGGCTCGATCCAATACAGCTCGATCGTTGGCGGCGACCCACTCACCCCAGGCTTCCCGTCGAACCTCGGCGCGCCGTACCTCGACTACGAGACCGCCAAGACGATCCCGCACATCCCTGCGCTGCCGCTATCCTATGAGCAGGCGAACTACATCCTCGCGTCGCTCGGTGGCAAAAAGGCGCCGGAGGCCTGGCAAGGGGCGCTCACGTACACGGACGGATACCACATTGGCGACGACGAAGCCACGGTGCTCAAGTTTGAGCTCGAGATGGATAACAAGATCGGTCCAATCTGGGACGTCATCGGCACGATTGACGGCGCTGTTGAGCCGGACCAGCACGTGCTCATCGGTAATCACCGCGACGCCTGGGTCTGCGGTGCTGTCGACCCATCGTCTGGCTCGGCTGTGCTGCTGGAGCTCGCGCGAAACCTGGGTGAGCTGCTCAAGACCGGCTGGAAACCTCGCCGAAAGCTGATCCTAGCGTCCTGGGACGGCGAAGAGTACGGTCTGCTCGGAAGTACCGAGTGGGCGGAGGACCACGCCGAGAACCTCAAGAAGCACGCGGTTGCGTACATCAACGTGGACAATGTCGTCGGTCCGTACGTGACGGCGAGCGGCACGCCGTCGATCGCCGGTTTCCTCATGGACACTGCGAAGGCCGTGCCGGCGAACAAATACTTTCCAAACGAGACCGAGACGACGCTCTACGAGCAGTGGGTGAATCAGACCAAGCTGCGCCGCTCGCCGCACGGAGGTATTGAGGAGGGCACGCTCGGCCCTGAGCACATGATAGGCTTCATGGGCTCCGGCACGGACTTCACAGCATTCTACCAGCACTTGGGCATCATTTCCGCGAACCTGGGGTACGTCATCGGCACGGGCATGTACGGCGTCTACCACTCGACCATGGACAGCCTGCACTACATGGAGACCGTGGGTGACCCGGAGTACAAGACCCACGAGACCACGGTCAAGTGGTGGGGTTTGCTCGCGCTGCGTCTCGCGGACAACGAGATCGTGCCGTTCGACTTCTCCACTTACGGGCTCGTGATGGACGAAGATCTCACGGGCTTCGAGAAGCAGGTCGAGGCGACCAACGGCAACGACGTGGACTTCACCAAGCTCCGTGACGCGATCAAAGAGTTCAGCGCGAACGCTGAACTCTTCCAGGCGCGCATCCACGACTTTGTGGAGACCTCGAAGATGAGCCAGGACGACGAAGCCACGGACGCGGAGCGTCGCAAGTGGAACTCCAAGCTCGTGAGCTTGGAGCGATACCTGCTCTCGGACGACGGCCTGCCGCACCGTTCGTGGTTCAAGCACGTGATCTTTGGCCCAGGTTTTTACGAGGGCTACGCCGGTACGGCGTTCCCAGGTATCTCGGACAGCATCGTGTTTGGCGACAACGCGACTGCGATCCAGGCCCACGTGGACGTCGTCGCGGCCGTTGTGGCCAAGGCTGCGGATTTTCTGGTGGCGGCGTAAGGTCATCAATATATCGTGAATGTCAGTATGAAGAACGTAAAACATCAAAGCGCTCTCTCCACCTAGGGCTTGAGAAAAGATACGTTCACATCCAATTTTGAGACCAAAAGATATTTTCATTCGCCTAGCATGTTGGTGTTTCCAAATCCGTTGAAATTGGTTTTCGAAGTAGCTCGCGTCGAGGCTCGTGCAGATCTTCCTCAGCCTTTGCGACCGTGATGCGTCATTGACTTTGACAACCATGATGGGTTCAAAATGAGTGAGCGAGCGTTGATGTGTGTTTATCAGCTGTTGCACTAGTTTCCACCAATCATAAGGCTTCCAATCTCTTTCGTGCTCTTTATGAGGTTTTGATTGGTAGAAAAAGAGGCCAATGATCTCTGCCAAACGAATCAGGTCAACTGGTCAGCCGTAAATTACCGACTAGAGTGAGAATTTTAAAAAGAACCCGTGCTTGTGACTTCAATTCATACAAAGTATTGGAAAGCAGAGCAGTGATGTGAAGTGCGCAGCGAGTGATCACGTTGCACGTTTCAGGCGCGAGCATGGCCCTCTACATGTTGAGACTGTATTCTTATCTTTTTCTCTAGATTGTGCGCAAATCCGCCAAAGGCTCTCACGTGTGGAGTGCGCTTCTATCTCGAAGGCGACAAACTCGAGTCTACTGATTTAGGACATCTTTTAGTAATTTATCTGGCCGTTTCATCGTAACTTACCATTCCCATCAAAAGTGCGTGGCTCACAACACTCATCCAGCTGTGCATTCGTAATCCGGAGCTCTTGACGCACTCATCAGCAGCTCAGCTGAGAATTCATCCACTGCTGCCTGCCAACATCATCCCAAGCACTTCGCAACTGGAGACCAAGTCCCCACCCACTTCCGAAGGACCGTTCTCTCCATTCCCATGGCGCCGTTCGTGCCGCAGAAGAAGACCAAGAGCCCTGTACTCACGGCCGCCGCCGACGATATCTACGGCACATTCGACGGTCGCGTCAATGTCCAGCAGCGAGTGCACCAAGACAAGACCAAGGGCCGCGTGCTCCGCGCCGCTGGGCTCGCCGGCGTGCTACTGCTCGCTGCCGGCTACGTGTATGACCGCACATCTCCTCTCAGTGCTCTCCACGGTGTCGCGACCGAGGACGTTATGGACGACAACGTGATCATCTCACGGTCTCAGATCAGCCTTGATGGCGTGCTGAGTGACGTTGAGAGCAGCTTCGTCAACGGAATCAACAAGACCAAGCTCCGCGAACACCTGCACTACTACGCGAGCACGCCGCACAGCGCCGGCACGGAGCGCGACTACCAAACCGCGGTGTACACGGCCGAGCAGTTCGCGTCCTACGGCATCAACGCGAGCTTGAAGACGTACTACACGCTGCTCTCCAAGCCCGTGCACCGCCGCCTGGCGATCCTGTCGCCAAAGTCGTACGTGCGCGAGATTGATCTTTCAGAAGCTGTGATCAAGGGCGACGCGTGCACGTCGAACAAAGAGGCGCTGCCGCCGTTCCTGGCGTACGCGGCGACGGGCAACGTCACAGCCTCGGTCGTGTACGCGAACTTTGGTCGACAGGAGGATTTCCAGGCGCTCGCGGACCAAAACGTGACGCTCAAGGGCAAAATCGCACTGGTGAGGTACGGCGGTAACTTCCGTGGCCTCAAGGTCATGGCGGGCGAACAGCACGGCGTCGCCGGCGTGCTTATCTACTCGGACCCGTCTGACGACGGATTCGTGCAGGGAGCGACGTACCCAAAGGGTCCGTGGCGTCCAGAGGACTCATTCCAGCGCGGCTCGTTGCAGTACTTGTCGATAGCCGGCGGGGACCCGCTCACCCCGGGCTTCCCGTCGAACCTCGGCGCGCCATACCTCAAGTACGAAGAAGTGAAATCGATCCCGCACATCCCGGCTTTGCCACTGTCCTACGGCCAGGCGCAGCACATTCTCAAGTCCCTCAAGGGTAAGAAAGCCCCTGACTCCTGGCAGGGAGGGCTAAAGATCCACGGTGGCTACCACGTTGGCGACGATGAGGGTACTGTGCTCAACCTAGACCTGGTCATGGACAACAAGGTCGGCCCGATCTGGGACGCGATCGGTACGATCGAAGGCGCCGAGGAACCAGACCAGCAAGTATTGATCGGCAACCACCGTGATGCCTGGGTATGCGGTGCTGTGGACCCTAACAGTGGCTCAGCGGTGCTCCTGGAGATTGCTCGTAACTTGGGTGCGCTGCTCAAGACCGGCTGGAGACCTCGCCGTACTCTGGTGCTTGGCTCCTGGGATGGCGAAGAGTACGGTTTGCTGGGCAGCACCGAGTACGCGGAAGACAACGCCGAGACCCTCAAGAAGCAGGCGGTCGCGTACATCAACGTGGACAGCTCACTCGGCCCGCAGGTGTCGGCGGGCGGTACCCCATCAATCGCCGAGTTCCTGTACGAGACCGCCAAGGCGATCCCAGCGAACCGCTTCTACGGCAACGAGACCGAGACGACGCTCTACGAGCAATGGACCAAGCAGGCTGCGGCGCGCCGCGCTCGCAACGGCCCTGACGGTACGCTCGGTCCTGAGCACTTGATCACGCTCTTGGGATCCGGCACGGACTTCACGGCGTTCTACCAGCACCTGGGCATCATCTCGGCCAACTTGGCGTTCAGCCTCGCGGACCATCCGTACGGCGTGTACCACAGTACAATGGACAGCATTCCGTATTACGAGAAGTTCGCCGACCCGCACTACGAGACCCAGACCACGACGGCGCGCTGGTGGGGGCTGCTGGCGATCCGTCTCGCCACCAAGGCGCTCATCCCGTTCGACTTCTCCACCTACGGGCTTGTGATGACCGAGGATCTCGCGGCGTTCGAGACCAAGCTCGCGGCTCTGAAGCGCGAGGTGGACTTCACGGCGCTCCACGGCGCGATCAAGGCGTTCACGACGAACGCCGAGCTGTTCCACGCCACGGTAGAAGCTTTCGCGAACGACACCGAGGCCCCTGACGACCTCCGCAAGGCGCTCAACAAGAAGCTTGTGAGTTTGGAGCGCTACTTGTTAACTGAGGACGGCCTCCCGCACCGCCCATGGTACAAGCACGTGATCTTTGGTCCGGGTTTCTACGAAGGCTACTCCGGCGCGGCATTCCCAGGCATCGACGACTCGATCGCGTTCGGGGACAACTCGACCACGATCCAGGCGCACGTGAACGAAGTGGCACGAGTGGTGCAGAGCGCCGCGGACTACCTGTCGTCCTAAGCGAAGTGTACACTCTGCTGAGTTTATCAACATCGTAAGCTTGAACAGCTAACCAACAACATTGTTGTAATGGAAATATGAACCAATTTTGTCAATGTGAATGAGCGAGCGAGCACCTTGGTTGGAACATGGTGCTGAGTTGATGTGTGGAGGGGTAGAGAATAACATGTAGATACCGATCATATTTAAGTTATGCTAGTGTACTTCAGGGGGTTGTTTGTTTCTCATTTTATACAAGTCGGGTAGGCAGTCGTGCAGGGTTTGTTTGCTTTGCTTTGCTTCGGTGCTGATGGTGCTGGTGGATCAAAAACAGAACTCGACAGGATGGCGGGAGGCTCGAGTCAGTCGCTCCCAGGCTTCAGTTCGAGATGAGGTCCAAGTCGCCGCCGAAGGACTCGATCGTGTCGAGGTAGAAGCTGTCGAGCTCCTGGTCGATGTCTGTGAACTTGTACTCGTCAAGCAGCGTCTCGAACTCGGGCATGTTCTTGTGGTCAAAATTGTACTCACCATTGGGGCCGCGAGGCGTGCGCAGGTTGTTGTGAGCTCCTCGAGGCGTCGAGGAGAGCAGGCGGCTAAGGCTATTGTACTGTGCCATCGACGAGCTTAAGCTGGAGCCTAGCCCTGGAGCCAAGAGACTGTTTCTTCGAGGTGCCCGTGGAGACATCATCTTGCTAAAGCACTCGTCGACCACGCCCATCGCGGCCTGGCTGTACGGGCTGGCTGAAGATGAGGGTCCCAGGTCGATCTGGTTCTTCTTGATCTGGTGGTGGTGCGCTGGTGGGTGGCGGGACATGTGCTGCTGCTGGTAGAGATCACTGTTGTTGCTGTGGTTGTCTCCTCCGCCACCGAGCGTGGTCTGCTCGAAGAAGTGGCTCAGCCCTTCCTGCTCGATGCTATTCGTGCGGATGAGCTTGGGTAGACTCAGATCGTCGTCCAGGTGCTGCTGCCGTCCACCAAGATCACCGCTGCTACTGCCTCCAGTGTTGTGCTGACTGGAGGACTGGGTGTATTGGTCCCCTTGCATGATCGGCATCTCGGCCGATTTGGGGGTCGGCAGATCCAGAAAAGTATCCACGTAGCTGCTCTCCGAGCCAAAGTCGAGATCGTGTCCCCACATGTGCGACACTTCGGTGTTGAAGTTGGACGGCGTGCCGACGCTCGAGAAGCACTGGGTGCTGCTAGACTGCGTGTCAAAATCCTCGAACGCATTTCCACAGTTGAGTTTGCGGCGCGGGGTGCGCGGCTTGGGCTGGTTCACCTCCAGCGCCAGGCAGTTGGTGCGCTTCTTGAGCAGCGGTTTGACGCTCTTCTTCTGCGCGCCGCCCTTGCTCTTGCTGGTTGTGGCTCTGTTGGTGGTGCTGCTGCTGGTTGTAGTGTTGTTGTTGCTGTTGTTGTCATTGACACTGTAGCTGTTGGCATTGATCAGCGAGCCGTCGTCAGTGGTCGCTGGTCCTGACAGCAGGTGATCAAAGTCCCGCGTCGACGGAGTCAGGCGCGTGAACGACTGGGACTCAATCTCAAAGCAGCCCAGGTCGTTGAAGAACATCGCAGGGTGCGATAAGCCCTGCAGTTGTGAGCAAAGGGAGACAGAGGTTTAGTTGTGTTTGAGGATTACTCGGTTCTAGAGTCAAGATTTCGCTTACCAGGCTGTCTTTCTCGCCAAACAAGTGGCTGTGGCTCACGAGGGGTGGGATCGTTAGGTTCTGCTGTTGCTGCTGTTGTTGGTGTTGTTGCTCGGCCTTGCTGTTGTTCTTGCGGCGGCTGTTGTTGCGTCCCCCTGACTTAGTCGCTCGACTGCCCGCGCTGTTGTTCGAGTTCCCACCTCCTCCGCCGCTCGTCATCACTCGGCTGCTCATCTGCACGTTTGGGACGACGCCGCCGTTCGTGACAGTCGCCATGCGCTTCTTCTTGAGATTCGCGACCCACTGATCGCGCATCCAGTTGTTGGTGTTCTTGGCGCCTCCTTCATTCTCCAGTATCTTGTTCTGATGGAGATCAAGGGGGAGGTGATAAGTCACTACTGCAGGTCCCCATCGACTTCAAACCGAGGGCTAAACAGAACGGAACGTACCCGATGAGCAACCGAGATTGGCGAGACGAGCGCGGGCGAGTGCACAGAGGGCGTGCGGATGTTTGGTGGACACTTCTTGCTGCTGTTTGCCACATTCGAGACCATCTTGTTGTAGAGAGAGAGAGATCTGAAGACTTTTGGACTGCTGCTCTGCTGGATGCTAGAGACTGGGGGCTAAAAACTGGAGGTTGATGGCTTGGCTGGGTGGTCGCGTGTCAAATTTTAAGCGGCGCTGCTGCTGTGTGTGTGTGTGTGTGTGGGGGGGGGGGTGATGATTTGCCGTTCCTCGTCTCGAGGCCGTCGGTAGTAAGTTGAGCAGGGCAAACTTAAATATGTACTGCCTGTCAGCAGCGGTGACTCGGGGCGGGACTGCCATAAAGCCTCTCAGGAACTCCTCGGTTACAGCGCCGCGAAACGGCTTCGCGAACTCGTGCCTTGGTAGCTTTCACTCTTTCACAGCCACCCGTTTCGTCACGTTTCACGGAAGAAGTGCTGAGGTTTCAAGTCGTTTTGCGTTTCGAGCACGTCGTCCCATGGGGTACAAATTTGGGTCTAGACTTTCTCTCTTCACTTCTTCTCATAGAGATGTGATGTTGGGCCGAGGCGTGTTGAGTTGTGTGGAAGGAGCGGAAGTCTTTGTATGGGATCGGGCGATGAGGCTGAGGGTTTTACGCTCGTATGAACTCTCTTCGCATTTTTCTGGCGAGGTTGAGCGGCTGGGTGGCTTCGAAATCGATCGATAGATGGGGAAGGTACTGGATAAGAGCCCTGGGTTTACGGCCTGTTATAGACTCCTGTCTCGCAATGTATACCCATGCCCATACCCATGGCGAAATACACAATGTGTGGAATACATGTAGACGCATTTGACAGCCACGGCGGTGCAGTGGCAGTGTCATTTATCTAGTGGCGCACGTCGTTCCACTCAAAGCAGCCGCGTCACATCGCGCCAATGCCACGTGCGTTCGACAAACGGAGTGCATGTGTGGCTCAGACGGAGTCAAGCACCAAGCAAGCACTACAGCCATCACGAGTACCTCTTGCAGGTCAACAGTGGGAATCACTACAAGAGTGGGATGAGGTATGCGTACAAAACTTGCAAAAGAGTGGGACACAATGAAAGACTTGATTGAGTTTTACGCAACATATGAACAATGTAACCATGCCCTACAGATAAACCACAACTCAATTTAGGCCTTCGATTCGAGGGATTGCGATAACTGGAATCCTGGGTGAGATGCACTCGTACGGGAAATAGCAATGGCTACCGAAGTTCTGGTGATGGAAGTTGGTGACACGCGCGAAGATGCATCGTGTACAGGAGCATTCCACATTATCAGTTGTGGCCTCGCTGAACCAGAACACTAACTCACTGTGTGAAATCACGCTCTCGTCTGGAAAAGGCTCGAACTCGGTCGGAAGCAGAGGCGTCAGCTCGCATACATTATCTGCGTGCTGTTCTGGTTCCTGCGTTGGCCCTGCCATCTCGCTCATTGTCTTTTTCATCTCGCACGTCCTTATCTTCTTTGCTTGAAGTGCACGAGCCATCGTTCTACGAACGCGTGGAGCGACCTTCGCCTTCACCTTTGGCGTCGACTTTACCTTGCCCACAACTGGTATCACTTAAGATTGTATCCAAAGGCTCGTAAACGCGAGGATAAAGAGTGCTGCCACTCGTCTCCCGATCATCACCAGCTTGGACTCCTTGTTTTTGAACACTGCGTTAACGGAAAAGTTTGCTGACCCTGCAATCACCAACTTTCTGTCGACCACAACAAATTTGTCGTGTATGACTGGGCCTAACATTTGCAGTGTGATTTTCTGGAAATCAATCAGAAATACAAAGTGAAAGGAAGAGACAAATGAATCGAGTGAATGGAAAAGCGAAGTAGGCAAAACGTATGATCTTACCGGGCACTCTGTACGAATGTATGCGACTTGAGAATAGCGTACTTGAGACAGAGTTGCATCTACGAGAATCCTGATCTTCACTCTCCCTTCGTTGGCTTTCTTGATCAATGCGTCAGCAACCTACACAATCAGGAAGTTCAATCAAAGAGGCATAAAAATAAGCTCAATCCAAAAGCAAGGTATAAAATAACAGCACACATATATCAGATAGCACTTACAAATCGAGACGAAATGATGGACATGCAAATGTCCACATATTCTTCAGCATCAGTGATATACTTTACCCACCCGAAAATCGCGGTGCTACTGTGATGCCGCTTGCACGAACTCGGATTCTGGCATGACTCGGTTGATATCATGTCCTTGCACGGGCAACCTCCGTCAGAAAAGATCAGAACCCGCACTACCCGACCAAGTCGCCCGGGTTCGGGCCTAGATATGCTCGCGGGTCCACCGTGAGCACCCCTTGTTCTGGCAGCAGAGGGTCGGTGAAGTCCTGCAACATCACGTGGAAGTGCTCGACATCAATGGCGCTCACCTTTTTGCTCTGAAGACAATCGCTCAGGGCGCAATTCGCTTTGCTGGCCTTCGTCTTGAGAGCAACGTCATCCTTCTCTCGGGCCTCAGAGAGCTCGTTCGTGTACCGGCGCAGTTTCCTCGTCGCTGCATCGTCAAGCCGGAGGTCTTTTACCATGTTCTGTATCAAACGGCGTTTTTCACCCTTCATCGCCTTCTCGATCTGACTGAACTCCATGTGTTGGCTCTCGCATTCTACCTGATATTGAGCACAGGAGTCAACCACGCAGCTGGTGACACCAAACATTCGCGGGTCACGCTGTCCTGATGTCTATCTATCTATTGAGCTGCTGGATCTCTTTTTGCGAAGTGCTCGAGAAGAGCTCGAGAGCCAAGAGGCCCTCGGCCAAGAGAACTAGATCTCTTTTTGTGGTGTCTTTTACGAACATCATTCTCGGGTCAGACCAAAAAGTAGCAACAGAGGTTTAACTTTAAAGAAGAGCTCGAGGGTCGAGAGAGATGGCTTCACGAACCCAACAACGACCCCAATAAATAAAATGTCAAAATCAGAATCTAAGAAATACTGAGTAGTTGTGGTCTATCCACCATGTTGTTCTACTGTTCCCAAATGTCCGAGATTTACACCATTGAGTCCCGGACATCCTACAAAACTCCATGTTTTTCATGAAAACCTTGGAAATGGAAGCGCCTTCTGGCAAGGTTTTAACTAACTCTCGATATAATCTGGTGCAAGATTGGCTGCAAAATCTATCGGTCCACATTTGGGCGCTGAATCAGATTGTCCACTTTTTGGTCCGCAGACACTTTGGAATATTTAGAAATTGAATCAGATTTTCCAAGCTTTTTAAATGGAATCAGATCATATATTTTCAGCATTGCCAGAAAAAGGCAAAACCACGAACTAACCGTTTTGTTCTGCTTCTCTTCCACTCTTTTGTCCCATTAAAAACATAAGGTATTCCATGTGGTCCACACACTTAATCCTTATTCGCATTCACTCCCAAGTGACCACGTGAAAGAAAAGGAACAGGACATTCATCCATTCATTCCACTCATCCGTCAATTGCCACGCAGGACTCAGGCGGAGCTTTTCGCTTCTCTGTCGCCTCTCTCTGGCAAATGCACAAGCTCTTCCGCCGTTACGCTCGCACAAGACCAACCAGATCGTCCGCCATCACCACAGCCAGCATGACGCTCTCCTCGTACGCCGCCAACGGGCTCTCGCAGGCCGAGATCGACCAGTACCATCGCGACGGCTTCCTCATCATCCGCAACGCGCTCTCGGCTGACGTGTGCGACCAACTCCGCGCGCGCGCCGGCGAGTACGTCGCCAAGTGCAATGTGGACGAGCACCGCTCGATCTTCACGACGAACGAGCAATCGCGCCGCATGAATGACGAGTACTTCCTGGGATCGGGCGACCAGATCCGCTACTTCTTTGAGGAGCACGCGTTCGACGAGGACAAGACGACGCTCAAGGTGCCGCTCGAGGTTGCGATCAACAAGATCGGCCACAACCTGCACAACCTCGACCCGATCTTCGAGCAGGTGAGCTATGCGCCCGAGGTCAAGGCCATCCTCAAGTCGCTCGACTACAAGCGTCCGATGGCCGTGCAATCCATGTACATCTTCAAGCAGCCGAGCATCGGCGGCGAGGTATCGGCGCACCAGGACGGGAGCTTCCTGTACACGGAGCCGCAGTCGGTGCTGGGCTTCTGGTGGGCGCTCGAGGACTGCACGCTCGAGAACGGCTGCCTGCACGGTGTCCCGGGCTCGCACTCGGAGCCGATCCGCCAGCGTCTGCGCCGCACGACCCCAGAGGAGCAGGCCACGAACGGCGGCATGCTGACCGAGATGAAGCCCGCGAAGGCTGAACCGTTCGACCTGATCAGCAGCGTGCCGCTGGACACGAAGAAAGGCGACCTCGTGCTGCTGCACAGCTCGTTCGTACACTTTAGCAACGCGAACCGCTCCAAGGTCTCGCGCCACGCGTACTCGATCCACGTCGTCGAGAGCGAGAACGTGGCGTACCCAGCAGACAACTGGCTGCAGACCACGCCGGGTAATCCGCCATTCAAGGCGCTCTACGAGACCAGCAGCTGAGCTAAAGCTAAACCTCGATACCACGCTAACACAGTAAACATGATGCAACAATGCAGCTTACAAACATTACACGGTATTTATTGATTTCCCTAGCAATTCGCAACGTTTACACTGAGATGAGGAAGTTGGCGGCGTTCGTGACCACGCGCGCGACGTCATCCACATGTGCCTGGATCGTGGTCGAGTTGTCCTTGAAGTCAATCGCGTCGTCGATGCCTGGGAACGCTGTGCCCATGTAACCTTCGTAGAAACCCGGGCCGAAGATCACGTGCTTGTACCATGGGCGGTGTGGGAGGCCGTCCTCAGTCAACAAGTAGCGCTCCAAGTTGGTGAGCTTGACGTTTACGCGGCGACGCTCTTTGTCTGCGCTAGAGGCGACTTCAAAGGTCGCGTTCAGAGCCTGGAGCGCGTCGATCGAGGCGTGAAGAGCGTCGGCGTTCGTCGCGAAGAGCTCGATTGCAGCCTGGAGCTTGGCGAAGTCCACGTCCGCGTGCTCAAGCGCCGCGAGCTTCTTCTCGAAGACAGCCAGGTTCTCTTTCATCACGAGGCCGTAGGTCGAGAAGTCGAACGGGATCACGGCGTCGTTCGCGAGACGGATCACGAGCATGCCCCACCACTGGGTCATCGACGCGTGCGTGGCGTAGTGCGGGTCGCCCAGGTTCTCCATGTAGCTCAGCGAGTCCATGGTGCTGTGGTACACGCCGTAGACTTCGCCATTCAAAGTGTAGCCGATGTTGGCCGAGATGATGCCCAGGTGCTGGTAGAACGCCGTGAAGTCCGAGCCGGAGCCGATGAAGCCGATCATGTGCTCGGGGCCGAGCGTGCCGTCGTTCGCGCCGATGGGCAACTTGGCTCGGCGGGCATCGTTCTGGTTCACCCACTGCTCGTACAGCGAGCTCTCGGTCGTTTCGTTCTTCCCGAAGAACTGGTTCGCAGGCACCGCGCGAGCTGTAGCGTGGAGGAAGTTGGCAATCGACGGGGTGCCAGTCGCCAGCACCAGAGGACCTACGACGTTGTCGACGTTGATGTACGCGACCGCCTGCTTCTTGAGGATCTCGGCGTTGTCCTCGGCCCACTCGGTGCTCCCCAGCAGACCGTACTCTTCACCGTCCCAGGAGCCGATCACGATCGTGCGGCGAGGTTTCC
The DNA here is from genome assembly GCA_038051095.1 of Globisporangium irregulare. NCBI lineage: Eukaryota > Oomycota > Peronosporomycetes > Pythiales > Pythiaceae > Globisporangium > Globisporangium irregulare. The sequence continues at coordinate 16,583 of JALBZZ010000044.1, forward strand.
AGCCGGTCTTGAGCAAGTTGCCAAGTCCACGGGCGATCTCGAGCATGACCGCCGAGCCACTGGACGGGTCGACGGCGCCGCAAACCCAGGCGTCGCGGTGGTTACCGATGATCACCTGCTGGTCCGGCTCGCTTTCGCCGTCGATCGTGCCGATGACGTTCCAGATCGGACCGACCTTGTTGTCCATGACCAGATCCAGGTTCAGCATCGTGACCTCATCGTCGCCGACGTGGTACCCTCCACTGATGTTCAGGCCGCCCTGCCAGGCCGCAGGCGCCTGCTTGCCGCTGAGCGCCTTGAGGATGAAGTCTGCCTGCTCGTAGGACAACGGCAGCGCTGGGATGTGCGGGATCGTCGTGGTGTCTTCGTAGTTGAGGTACGGCGCGCCTGGCACTGACGGAAACCCTGGGGTGAGTGGGTCGCCACCAGCGAGAGACAAGTACTGGGTCGAGCCACGCTGAAACGAGCCGGCAGGACGATAAATGCCCTCTGGGTACGTGGTTCCCTTGACGAAGCCGTCTTCGTGCGGGTCGGAGTAGATGAGCACGCCGGCCATGCCAGCTTGCTCAGCGGCCATCACCTTCAAACCACGGAAGTTGCCGCCGTAGCGGATGAGCGCGATCTTGCCCTTGAGTGTCACGTTTTGGTCCATGAGCCACTGGAAGTCTGCTTGCGTGCCCATGTTGCAGTACACCACGGAGGCCGTGACGTTGCCCGAGCCAGAGTACGCCAGGAACGGCGGCAGAGCGTCCTCACGCATGGTGCACGCGTCGCCTTCAACCGAGGCTTCGGTCAGGTTCAGCTCGCGTGCCGCAGCCTTGGGCTCGATGATCGCAAGACGGCGACGCACCGGGTTCGAGAGCAGTGTGACATACTCCTTGATCGTCGCGTTGATGCCGAAGGACTTGAGCTGCTCCTTCGTGTACACCGCAGTCTCGTAGTCCTGCTTGGTGCCCGCGGGGTGCGGAATCGTCGCGTACGCGTGCAGGAACTCGCGGAGCTTGGCTGTCTCGACGCTGTTGATGAAATTCTGCTCGAGGACGCTGACATCCGGCACGGAGGCGAGTGGACGGGTGGTAGCAGAGGTAGTACTCGCAGAGGATTCCTTGCTGCTGTGCGTGGAGATCAGCACGAAGCCCGCGGCGACGAGCACGAGGCCGGCGACCATCGCGATGCGAATGTTGCGCGCGCGCCTGGCCGAAGCATTGCTGGCAGCTAAAGCGTCAGTGGTGGTCGGCGCGAAGGTGCCGTAGCGGTCTGAGGTCGTCGTTGACGAAGCGTCTTCACGCGCCATCCTTGCCCTTGTTCAACAAAAAGGAAAGTGATCGGAGCTTACACCGAAGGCTCCGTCATGGATGGAGGCTGCACTCCCGGATTCGCATCGTTGAGCCAGCCATTCACGGATCACATGATGGTGGAGGAAGTATGAAGAGTGGAGAGCGTTCCAGCTGCCGGTAGCCACTTGATGTGTCCCTCGCTGGCTGAGGACACATGCGCATGTATGTGCGATCGGCCACACATCCGTCCGTCCTCTCTCCATCATCGGGTTTGGAAAACGCTGCTGGATTGGAGCGGTGATCTGACTGACCTGTCTGTCTGATGGGTTGCGTCGATTGGGATTGTTGTTCGCCTTGCAAATCTTTGCAGAGAGCGTGCGCAGAGTCTGTGTCTGGTGGGGATCCATCCAAGAGGCCTCGTCGACGTGGCGAGATTGACGAGATCACTTTCGAGAGGGCTCTTCAATGATCCCATGGAGCTCTTCAAAGATCGACGATGGGTCCACTGGAGGACACCTTTGATGTGTCTCCTGTTCGTGGGGAAAAGATGAGGCAGTCAGACTGGATGGCTGATTGGCATTTGACTGGCGCCGTGGATGTCACATCATAAAGGATTTTGTTTGGCGAGGTGACTCGAAAATGAGCCGAAGAAAAGACGGTCCGTCCCGATTGAGTTTGCAAAAGAGAGGTATAATGACAAAAAGTGTTGATGCGAACGTGAAGATGTGGAAGGAGTGGTTGGAATCCCCTTCCTTCCCATTCGACTGTATGTACACTCATCCAGTTTCTGAGGAGCCGTCATCAACACCCATTCGATGTGTGGCCCCAGGCGTGTGCGCGAACAAGAAGCTGGGGGAGACGCTGTTGATCAACACAAGACTCATCAGATCAGCTTGAAGACGATTGTCGATCTTGAAGGGACCCTCTACTGTAAATGTTCCTCCTACCGGTAGTCACCCCTCTGCTTTCTGGTGCCGCTCTAAGTTTCCCTTTACGCGGACACGAGGTACTCAGCCGCAGTCTTGACCACGCGCGCGACTTCGTCCACGTGGGCCTGGATCGCAGTCGCGTCATCCTTAAACACGATGCTGTCCGCAATACCAGGGAACGCCGTGCCGGAGTAGCCTTCGTAGAAGCCCGGGCCGAAGATCACGTGCTTGTACCATGGACGGTGCGGGAGTCCCGCGTCCGTCAACAGCTTGCGCTCCAGGTTGATGAGCTTCTTGTTGAGCGCACTGCGGAGTTCGTCTCCGCTCTTGTCACTGGCATCCAATTGCTCAATGCTGGTCATGTTCGAGTGGAACACCACTGCGTTCGCGTCAAAGAGCTTGATGGCTTCCCGCAGAGCGCTGGTCGAGATGCCAAACTTGAGGTCCGCGAGTGTACCTTCAAAGCCACGCAGGGACTCGTCCATCACAAGCCCGTAGGTGGAGAAGTCGAACGGGATCACCGCGCTGTCCGCGAGGCGCAGGGCGATCAATCCCCACCAACGAGAGATTGTGGTCTCGGTCACAAAGTCCGGGTCCGCAAACTTCTCAAAGTACGGCACGCTGTCCATCGTGCTGTGGTACACGCCGTAGTGGCCACCGTTGAGCCCGAACACCAGGTTCGCCGAGATGATGCCCAAGTGCTGGTAGAACGGTGTGAAGTCCGAGCCCGAGCCCATGAAGGAGACCAAGTAGTCTGGTGCGAGCGTACCCGCGTCAGCCACCGCCTTTCCGCTCTTGTTGCGACGCGCGTTCGCCTGGTTCTCCCACTGCTCGTACAGTGAGCGTTCGGTCTCATTGCCGTGGAACTTGTTCGCTGGCGTGGCTTTCGCGACTTTGATGAGCAGTTTCGCGATCGATGGCGCACCGGCGGCAGTGATCTGAGAACCAAGGAAACTGTCGACGTTGATGTACGCGACCGCGTTCTTCGTGAGCGACTTGGCGTTGTCCTCCACCCATTCTGTGCTGCCCAAGAGCGCGTACTCTTCGCCATCCCAGGATCCGAGCACCAGCGAGCGACGAGGTCTCCAACCAGTCTTCAGCATCTCACCAAAGCCACGCGCGATCTCCAGCATCGCGGTTGAGCCACTGTTTGGGTCGACGGCACCGCAGACCCAGGCGTCGCGGTGGTTGCCGATGATCACCTGTTGTTCTGGCTCAGCTTCGCCGTCGATTGTGCCGATGACGTCCCAGATCGGACCGACCTTGTTGTCCATCTCCAGGTCAATGTTGAGCACCGTGGTGTCGTCATCGCCGACGTGGTAGCCGGTGCCGTCGAGCGCCAGTGCACCTTGCCAAGCATCTGGGGCTTTCTGGCCCTTCAGGCTCTTGAGGATGAACTGCGCTTGACCGTAGGACAAAGGGAGCACGGGCACACGCGGCACCGTGTTCACGTCTTCGTATTTGAGGTACGGCGCGCCGAGCTTAGACGCGAAGCCCGGCGTCAGTGGGTCGCCGCCAGCGATCGAGAGGTAGTCGAGCGAGCCACGTTGGTACGAGTCCTTCGGTCGCCATGGTCCGTCCGGGTACGTTTCACCGATCGTGTATCCGTCCTCGTGCGGGTCCGAGTAGATGAGCACGCCAGCCATACCCTGCTGCTCGGCCGCAAACACTTTCATGCTGCGGAACGTGCCGCCGTAGCGCACCAGCGCGATCTTGCCCTTGAGCGTCACGTTCTGGTCCAAAAGGTACTGGAAGTCTTGCGGACCGCCCAGGTTCGCGTACACGACTGAGGCCGTGACGTTGCCCGTCGCAGCGTACGCCAAGAAAGGCGGCAGCGCGTCTGGGCTGCTTGTGCACGTGTCGTCCTTCACGACGGCTTCGTCCAGGTTGATCACTTGGGCAGCACTCTGTGGGGCGATGATCGCCAAGTGGCGACGTACAGGTCGCGAGAGCAGCGTGTAGTACTCCTTGATGGTCGTGTTGATGCCGTATGACTCGAGCTGCTTGGCAGTGTACACCGCGGTTTCGTAGTCGCGCTGGGTGCCCGCGCTGTGTGGAGCCTTGGCGTAGAACTCGAGGTGCTCGCGGAGCTTGATTTTGTCGATGCCGTTCACAAACTTGGCTTCCAGGTCGCTCAGGATGCCACTCAGGCTGGTAGCGTCGAGCGCTGCTGCATGCTCGCTCGCAGTACCTTGCAGCGGAGCCACAATGGCGAGAGAGCTCTTGTTCGATGAGCCCATAAAGCCAGCCGCAGCCAGCAACACCATCACACCTGCAGCGACACCCGCAGTGCGGAGCAGCACACGACTTCCAGACGTCTTCGTCTCCTGGGATGGCTGTGCAGCGCTCTTGGCCCCAAACGTGCCGTAGGCATCAGCATCAGCATCAGCAGCCTGGGAAGAGACCGGCATCGTGTTGGCGAGCATTGGGAGGCGGCGGGACTTGCTCGCGGAGAGCGACGCCATTGTCTTTCAGAAGCTCTGACGAACAGCCGCAGTGCGAATGCAATACGCTGTTCCAGCGTGGCTGGCAGTGGCAGTTGAAGGCGGCGAGTTGCGTTGTGAGCGAGCGGGAATGCAAGCGATCTCCCGCTGACACACCATTGGTGTTGATGATGAGCCGCCTGGGGTTTGATGAGTGTGATTGTGGCTCACAATCGTTATGATTTGCAAAACCAGATGGTCGAATGTGCGTCAAAAACTGTGGACGACATTTCCGACATGCAGTCAATTCAAAAATGAATTGTGTAAAATCTGCGATGGGCTTTGTCCAGATTGAATTGCGACTGTGCCGCTATTGCTTTGTCGGACACACAAATCCGCATCAAAAAAAGGAAGCTCAATAAGCAAGAGGGAAGGAAGGTATGGGCAACGAAGTGAGTCGCCCCGCTGATGGCGTCTCTCCGCAGGGCATGGCCGGCGGTGCCGCACCCGCGCGCGGCGGCAGCTCTTTCCGGCTGCCGACGACTCCGATCTCCACGCCGTCAGCGCGACGCGCGAAGAGCTTCTCGTCGTTCCAGGCCGCGTCTCCGCCGCCTCCTTCAAGCAGCAGCTACGGCAACGGCAATGGCTCGACAACCCCACGAGCACGAGATGCTGCGCTGCAGAGACAGCAGTCGACCCCGAACGTGGAGCGTACGATCCAGCGCATGGACAAGGCGATCCGCAAGCGCGTGCGCGGTGGCATCACGTATAACATGAAGATCATCATCCGCGGCGAAAAGGGCACGGGCAAGACGTCGCTCTTCCACCGTTTGAAAGGCGAGCCAATCCCGAACGAGCACGAGACAACCCCGCAGCTGCAGAGCGCGACGATCAACTGGAACTTCCGCGCCAACTCGGAGGAGAACGTCAAGTGCGAGGTGTGGGACGTCGTGGACCGAGGCTTCAACCCGCTCACGGAAGGCAGCGATGGAGCAGCTGGCGGAGCGGCTGGTGCAGAGCAGAACGCGAGCCCGTTTGAGCTGGGCTCGCTGCAAAGCAATAGTAACTTTGCGTCTGTGCGCGCGTCAGCGGCAGTCGCAGCGTCGATTGCTGGCGCGAGTGGCGCGAACGGCTCTCACACAGTCGCGACAGTTGACGCGTCCACGGTGGACGTGTACCACGAGACCCACGGCGCGATCTTCCTGCTCGATGTGACCAAATGGCACACGCTGGAGTATGTGCGCCAGCAGCTCGAGAAAGTGCCTGTGCACATCCCGACGTTGGTGCTGGGCAATTTCCGCGATTGTGGCAACCAACGCAAGATTTTCAAAGAGGATATCCAGGATCTGCTCTACGGGAGCAGCGATCGCTCGCGCCAGCAGCAGCAGCTGCGTCGGCCGCACGAACTACTGTATTTCGAGTGCTCGCTGCTCAACTGCTACGGTCTCAAGTCACTGCACCAGTACTTTGGGATCCCGTTCCTTCAGCTCAAACTCGCGACGATCCGCCAGCAGATGCGCATCGTGGAGGGCGAGTTTTCGCACTTGAAGAACGACTTGCAGGCGAAAATCTCCGAGCAGCGGTATTCGGATTACGTAGAGCATATCAAGGCGACGGGTTCGGATATCCGGACAGGAAGGAAAGTACCCGGGGCGTCACCCCCTCCTGCTCAGCCAGTCGAGCATTCTATCGTCGTCAACGGCAGTGGTGGTCACAGCAACAGTAACGGCTATATTAATGGCAATGCGGAAGAGCGGAATGGCAGTGCAGCGTCACAAGAGCGACTTGGACGGACGCACAGCACTGCGAGCAATGGAAGCGATATCGTGGTCGTGACAGAGGCGGGTGAGAAGACTGCAGCGCCATCGGCTGCTGAGTCACCTGTCGCTCGAGCCAGTAGTATCAGTGCTGACGTCGAACGTCAACTAACGGAGCCGTTGCAGAAAGACTTGGACGATTTGCCAGAGCGCACGAACAGCTTGGCGGACCAGTTGACGGTGCCGCTGAAGTTTGAACACTCTGAAAGTTTGTCGTCGCTGAAAGAGGAGGAGCAGGTGTCGCCACCACCAGCGCAGGTGGAGGAATCAAAACTGGAGGAATCGTCAAAAGCAAGCAAGAAGGCAGCCAAGTCTAAGGCTCAAGCAGAGGGTAAAGAAGCCAAGGACCTCGCAGTGTCTGTGAAGAATTCGCCGGTGAAAACTTCGCGAAAGCCCACAGCAGCTGACGAGCCTGTGAGCTTGGAAGATTTCCAAGTCCCAAAGCAAAAGAACAACGACTTGGACAGTTTCTACTCGGACGAAGACAGCGACGCGAACGATGAGAGCGATGAAGACGTGATCGTGCCTCCTTCTGCGGCGATGATGAAGAAGTACAGTCACAAGCAGCAGTTTATTTACTCAGACTCGTCGGATTCCGAGGAGGAAATGGAGAAGACGCGTCGCAAAGCAAAGAAGAGCAGCTCACCACGTCGACGAGGCGTGGCGAAATCCATAAAGAGTCAGGATGCAGTTCCAGAGCCTCTGTCGACTGTATTTGAGGAATCTTCTGAGATAATCCAGCACACAACTCCGGATGCGAAGCCAACTGAAGCGATGAAGGAAACTGTTCCGTCCAGCCCAGCGACAGCAATAAAGAGGCCGACAACAGTCGTGAGCGATGAACCTGCGTCCGCCAGTTCGAACCCAGAGCGCCAGCCTCAACCACCGTCATTGCCGAGTGCAATGCATTCCCCTCCACGGTCAAGACTGATTTCTCCTGCTGCTCGTACGTCGCGAAGTCCAAGTCCTCGTCATAAACTAGAAACGAGCCGATCTTCCAGCCCCAAGGCTATCGTGCAGCAAGCGCATCAGGATTTGTCGACGAACGGTGATGACGTCAATGATGTTGAACAAAAGGAGGAAGAAACTGAAAGTGAGACTCACGAAGTAGAGGTGGAGGAGATCGTTGTTCCTGAAAATGAGATTCCAGTAATCAAAAGCCTTGAGAGCCCGAGCGGACAAATGTCACCTCGCCGTCGATTGCATCTGATCAAGAGCGCTCAAGCAAGCCAGTCGCCAAGCAGTGAAGATGAGAGTGAACGCAAAGAGACTCCAGGTGCATCAATTGAGCAAGACAACGGTGCTACTGGTGTGGTTCCTGGTGCCGATGAGAGCCACAAACCAGAGATTAATGCCGACGAATCGGAGAAAAGCGTCAACAGGGTTGCCTTCGTTGTTCCAGAATTAAAGGAAGAAATCTCCACAAACGCTGAAGCAGATCAGAGTGCAAGGATGGACGTGGAAACTTTTGGCGATCTCGAGTACTCTGAAGACGACGAGCATGTTGTTTTTTCGGACGGTATGGACAACTTCTTCTTTGATGATGAAGATAAAAGTGCTGTTCCCAGTGAAGCGTCGACAGTCCAAACAACTGAGCAAGCCCAGAAGCAGTCGGAAGCAATCATCCAGAGTGTGGAACCAATCCCAAAAATACCGGAGATGCTCATGAGCGATGGTGAAGGTGTAGAGAGTGAGACTACACAGCTTCCAACAGTACAGTCTGTACCTACTTCCATTCCCTGTGCTTCTGAAAAGAATACCAAGACTCAAGTTACAGTCGATGCTGAAGTCGATTTCGATGTTCCAGTATCGAAAGAGGATGATGACAAGTTCTTTTCCGACAATGACGAAGAGGAGGTAAACGAAGAAAAAGAAGTTAAAGTATCGAGCCCAGTGGAGAAAGCGCCTATGCCACCGCAAAACGTGTTGCGAGTTAACCGTCGCCAAGACATGCTGATGAGCGACGACGATAGTGATTCAGGGGATCGAGCAACTGCGAAGCCAAAGAGTCAGTTTTCGGTGACAGTGTCTCAGTCTGGCACCACAACCCAAGCGTCTTCGATCATCTCGTCACCTGTAGAAACGCGCTTTGTGGCACCTTCTCCATCCAACGACCTCGAGTCATTCTTTAGTGAGAGCGACAGCGACGCTGATGGTCGCACCGAAATGGGCAACTTGCGAACAGCAACGTTTCCATCTCCGTCAGCAAGAGCCAACACGTCAAAGAATCCGATGCGACACGCCATGGCTGCGAGTGACGACGACGATGAAGACGGCGAGAACACGGTTGACCGATTCTCCAGTTACAACGCAAAAGTGACGCGAAAATCCAAGGCCGTGCGCAAACAAGAGCGAGAGGAGATTCGTCGCATGAGTGCATCCATGAGCAGCTCCAGGCTGATGATTGAAGATCTCACACCAGTAGCAACCACGATTGCGCCGACTGCGAATGCCGACGTGCTCGCTGCGATCCGACTCGCCCAGGAAGAGGCAATACGCATGCTTCCACCGTCGGATGATGTCAAAGAAGATAGTGCGAGGCAAGAGAGACGGCACAAGAAGAAGAGCTCCAGTTCCAGCAGCAGCACCAGCAGAAGCAAACACAGCGAAGACGCAGGCGCAAGTAGCAGCTCAAGGAAGAAGAAGAGTAGTAGCAGCAGCAGCAGTAGCAAGCTGTCATCCTCGGCTTCATCCCGCTCATCGAGGAGACGTGATGCAGGCTCTGGTGACGAGCGCCGCGAATCCAGACGGCGATAGACAGACAGCTAGCTAGCTAGCTGCAGTAGCAGTAGCTTGGTGGGGCGAGCGCTCAAAACAAAAGTATTGATAAGGTGGTTTCAAAAGCAGTTAACTTTTGTCTTTATGTACTGACATCCGTTATTTCCTGCAGCCGTTTCGTTTGTGTTTATGCGACATCTTCAATTAACGATCTGTGATTGGCTTGAATTTCCTTCTAATAATTGCTATAGCCAATCAAAAAGAGGCGAAACCGTTTCGGTATCCTGCACTGGCGACATTCCAAGGGCCACGTTTCATGGAAGAATAGAATTGTGTATTTTTGTATGGGGAAGGTCGACCAGGGCGGATTTTAATTCCATGTTTATATTCACCGCTCGAAGGTCGCTCCAAACAAAATGGGCGATGCATTGTAGTTGTGTGCTTGTGTGTGGGCGATCACAGTCAGTCCATAAGTGGAATTCAGCCATTAGCATTAGCGTTTATTGGTGCCACCAGCCCAACGACTCACTCTTGCTTTTACTGGTAGTCGAACCAGAGCTAGCTAGCGCTGGCGTGTGCTCACCACTTCCCCCACACCCTAATGCTGACGCTCTTCCAGCATCACCGCATTGTAGCTGCTCGCACCACACAGCCACCCCCGCCACAAAACCCAAACGGGCGGCGGGGGCGTGGTCGTCATCGCCTCAACGAAGACGCGGCGGAGCCAATGCTGCTGCTGAGTGATCACGATGAGTTAGGACAGACAACAGCAGATCAACAGCAGCTGACGCGAGTGGGACCACCGCTCCCAGTGTCAGTGCTAGTAGTGCCAGCGTCACGCCAACGGATGCGACGGTACCGGTCGCGCAACTGCCAGAACTTCAAGCGCTATGGCGAGTTCTTCCAGTACTTGGACCCGAGTCTCTATGACGAGAACGAGGAGCGAGCTGCTTCTCCTGCTGTAGCTGTAGGGGCTATGACGACAGCAACTACTACAGGTTTACTTCGACCACGTGGACGACGTAGTTTGCGAGCCCACGACCGCAGACTGGTAAAAGAGCTGCGAGATATGCAGCGCCGCGTGACGGAGCTCGAGCACCAGCGAGACCTGTTGCACTCGGCGATGCTGAATTCGCACTCGAACGCCATCACGCACGCGATGGGCATGATCAAGCAGTTCTACGTGTTGTTTGCGAACGGCTACAATCCAGCCAAGAATCCGCAGCTGGGACGCACAACGGAAGCGTTCATGCGCGCGGTCATGACAGAAGACGTTGTCTGCGCCGAGTTTAAAGGCGTGGAGCTTTTTCTGAGCCAATATTTGCTCTCGTCCCAGACCCACGCGTCGTTCAAGCTCGCGCTCCACGACATCAACGTGATTAATAGCGAGAACGACGGCATTATCCAGATCAAAGCCACTGCGACCTGCAATTTCCGCATCAAGCGCGAGACGCTCGAGTCGTTGTTCCCGCCGATCATCGAGGACGAAGAGCTCACGCAGGAGCTCATCGGCAAGGAGTACGTGCTCCAGTACGACAAAGTGTTCCACTTCCAGCGTGGAGTCGTGTTCCAGCACGAGTCGCGCGTGGACTTTTGCAACGGCATCCTGGAAATGGTGCAAGACCCGTTCGTGGCGATGAAGCTGCTCAAGGCATCGGTGATGACCAAGCACGGCCACCTGAAGGTAGACCACCGCATCGAAGAGGACGCGCACTTACTCGAGAACTCGGTGCTGTAAGTGAATTAAATCGAGTGTGCAGTTGTGTGATTAATTGACCTGCTTGGTTGCGTGGAATTAGCTAGACTAAGCTGTGATCAGGTGTAGCCATCCATCCATTCACTCGCAATCACCAGGAAGAATCCATTAAAGTTGTAAATCGCATGCGGTGTTGTCGTCCATCAATTCTGTTTTTATTAGCAAACCACGAAATGCATAAAGAACGAGCAGCGATATCATTGTGAGACAAACAGACTCACAACTTAAATGAGGAACGAGATGAAGCCGTTGAGGCCGCTCGCGAGCACGCAGAGCTGGCCCGTGCTCCAGAGCAGCGAGCGGTGCGGCTGCAGCTCGTGCGCGTACGCAAACGTGTGCGCGATGCGCGCGCCGGTGAACACGCCCATGAGCGCGCAGTTGGTGGCTTCGTGGCCGCCAACGAGCACTGAGCCCAAGAACACCGCGAGGCCGATCGGAATCGTCTCCAGGTCGTTCTGCACGATGCGCTTCCAGCGGTAGTCGATAGCGCGCGCCTGCTTGAGCTTCTCCGAGACGGCGCCGTTCTCGCCGTCGCTCTCTGTATTTGCGAGCCCGTAGGTCTGGTTCGGCAGCTTGCCGTCCTTGTTGAACGAGTTGTCCTCAGGCGGCCGCGCGCCGGCGGCGAACGACTTGCCGCCCTGGATCGAGACCGTCACGAAGAACTTGAAGAAGAGCGTTGTGGAGCACACAGAGAACGTCTTCACGGCCGAGTTGACGGCGATGAGCGACATGGCAATGGGCGCAGCAGCTGTGTAAGGCAGTGAACTGTAGTTGACGGCGCGTGGGGAATGCGCGAATGACGAATGCCAGCGTGGTCTTGTAGCTCTTCGAGGTGTTGTTCGTTTGGATTCGGCGTTTCTGTTGTGTGGCGTGTCCCGCAATCGGTTTGGAGAGGGGATCTCAAAACCTCTTATTTGAGAAGTATGTAATCCGAATCAACAGAGTATATTGCCTTACAGGCTCATTCGATACATAGATGGAAATCTCGTAACCTGGTTTTAGAAACGATTAACGGATTTGGTGAGGTGCATGGAGTGTTTGTGGTCGGAATGTTGGCAGCAACTGTCGTTTATCTTCAATAGAGAGCGGTCTTCTATTTTTACTAGCTTTCCCCTTCTTTTTCCATACAATTTCCCATACTCAAACTTCTATTAGAGGGAGTCAGAGTTAGAAATGCCTTGCAAAAATATCGAGTGTTTGATAACAAGATAAAAACAGGTAGCTGGGACGAAAAATGAAGTGTGCTTTAGCTAACTTTGACTCCCCCTATTGAGAGCATCCTGCGGTGGTGCACATGCTCTTCAAATATGTTGACGGAAGTGATTTGGAGCACGGAACGCACGCCCTACTTCAGCGCCATGCCATAATTGCTTTCTTCAGCGCCATGCCATAATTGCTTTCGCGCTTCAAGACCCGAAGAAGAAGACCCGAAGAAGGAGACCATCAAGGTCAAGCTCCCCACGCACACAAGGAACCTCAATCCAGAATGGCGGTCTCTCTCAGCGCCAAGGTGCTCGCGCTCTACACGAGCGTGCTCTACGTCAAGTTCGCGGTCACTGTGTCGATCCAGGGCGGCAAGACGTTTGCGGCTGGTCACCGCCCGCCTGAGGACACGAAGCTATCGCTCGCCAAGCGCTTCCCGGGCGTCAAGCAGACCTACGGCGCCGTGCCCACCGAGGAGGAGAGCGAGAACAAACGTCTCGTGCGCGCGCGTGAGGCCGAGTACCGATGGAAGCGCATCGTCATGAATGACCTGGAGAACATCCCCATGGGACTGCTCGTATTCAGCGTCGGCGTGCTCGTGAACGCGAACGAAAAGGTGCAGGTCGGCGCCATGACCGTGTTCACGCTCGCGCGTCTCGTGCACACGTACGTGTACGCGCACGAGATGCAGCCACACCGCGGATTCGCGTGGATGCTCGCGATCGCGGCGGTGCTCGTGGGTGTCGGCAACACGGTCGCCTCGATTGCGATGTAAGCGAGAAAAGAAGGTACGAAACATGTGTGTATGAGAACAGAGGAAACGCTGATGACGATAAAGAAATATGCCCACACATAAGGCTTTCGTGAATACATGTTGCAGCGAATTTATAAGTGAGCCTGAATTGGTGATTTCAATGTGGGCTTGACACAGGAACGATGTTGTGCCAACCTCTTGCGAACGTGTGGAGAATACAAGCTGCCGCATTTTCAAGACTAGCCTGGGGTCATGTTCGTACGCGCTCATGAGTGGGCTGTGGTTGTTTACGCTGCATGCTAGCACATTAACGGTAAGAGGTGTATGAAGCCGCGATCTACCAACGACGCGAGACCATTGCCAGCCACCTCTCATAAACTACCAACTAGTATCGATTGCAAAAGACACGTTTGCACTCATGTTACGGTTTTATAAGCGCTGATTCTGACTCTAAAGGATCGCGGCGACGGCGTTGCCCACGCCCACGAGCGTCGTCAGCACGCCGCCGAACCAGAACAACGCGCGGTGCGGCTGCATCGACTTGGCGTACGCCACCGTGTGCGCGTAGCGAGAGAGTGTGTATAGCACCATCGCGGCCACGTGCACCTTCTCGTTGCTTCCCGCGAGGATACCGCCGGCGAACACGAAGAGCGCCAGCGGGATGGACTCGAGGTCGTTCATGATGATGCGGCGCCAGCGGTGCTCCATCTCACGCGCCTTGAGGATCTTCTCGTCCTTCTCGTCCACAGTCATGCCGTAGTTCTGCTTCACTTTGAACTTCTTGGCCAAATTGAGCTTGTTGTCCTCAGGCGGGCGACCGCCCGAGCGGAATGTCTTGCCGCCCTGGATTATCACAGTCGCGAGGAACTTGAGGTAGAGCGCGGACGTGCACACCACGTACACCTTGACGTTGGTCTCGACCATCTTGGCTTTGCTGTGTGCTGTGTGAGGAGCACTGGAGATTGGAGAATAAAGCTGACAGTCAGTCAGTGGAGCAAGAAGCACGAGTCACTGAGGCCAGATCCCAAACAGAGTCCGGCGTTGCTGCTGTGCTTGCGGGCAGCCTCATCATCGCCACACCAGAAGAGCGATGGCTCTTCTTTACATGTGTCGATGTAAACAACTGCGACGACGTGTAAGGAGTGTTTGTTTGCAGATATGCTTCCAATAGTGATCTATTGCGTGGACCACACACAATATACGACGTGTGGCCAATTGACTGATTGATTGACTTCAAGGATGATATGACCTTGAATGTGACGAAAACGGGGGAGAACCTGCAAACTATCGTCACTTCAACGTACTAGTATTTTAGTAGAGGTTCCAAATGGGTTTGCTATGTAAGAAGACTGAGGCTCTAATCTTTCTTGGCGAGAAGTCACACGGCAACTTCTGGATTTTGGGGTAGTTTTACGAGATAATGAAGTCTGTAGTTCTTCAATGTGACAGGCCTCGATACCCCCTGTCCAACGGAGAGCCGACCACAATATTGAAGTACCCTTATGCTACCAAGGTTGGTTACCGAGAACGCGTGTTGTTGTGACTACTGCAAAGCACTGCGCGTGAGGATGCTATAGGTACATTGCATTGAGCATTGACAACCGAGTAAAGGATGAACTGCTGACAACTGCGATCACTCAAGAGCTACTGCTCTTCTTGAGAGATTTGGTTGACGATTCGGACCTAAACGAAGAGCACCACCATTCTGTCGTTTCTCGACAAAGGAACGTTGGTAGTGATCGTTTCGAGGTAATACAGTACTGTACGGTCTGCAATATTGCGGCATGTTCAGGTGCCGCAATCCACTCTACTACTGAATATCTACACGGCACAATGGCTACATCTGGATCAAAGCCGCTAGAAGATCGAGATCATTCTTCATCTCGCTTCACTCCACATAGCAACCAACCCCCACCAACCATCAATTACCATCCTAACCCAAGCTCTACACTATCATGACTGGCTCTACGGAACTCAAGGTGTACGTGACCTGCTCGGCCGTGCTCTACCTCAAATTTGTCATGACATCGGGCATCCAAGGGGTCAAGACCTTCGACGCCGGTGGCCGCCCTCCTGAGGACAAGAACCTGCCGCTCGCCAAGGGTCGCCGCGAGCAGACCTATGGTCTCGTCACCGACGACAGCGACGAAGAGCTCAAGAGAGCGAGGGCTGTTGAGCTCCGTTGGCGTCGTATTGTGCAGAACGACCTCGAGTCGATCCCGATTGCGCTATTGGTGTTCGCTGGTGGCATCTTTGCAGGCGGCAACGACGTCGTGTATACCATTGCGCTGGGACTCTACACAGCAGCACGGTGCTTCCATTCATACGCGTACGCGTATGAGCTGCAGCCGCACCGCGCGTGGAGCTGGCGCGTGGGCGTGGCAATGATCTTCGTCGGCGCGGTCAACTCGATCGTCGGCGTGTTCTCGTAAAAAGGTTTTGGCTGGAGCTGACGTGTGGCTCTGGTCTACAAGTCTACGCCATGATAAACCAACGTCAACTGTGCGTCATTGCAGTCATTAACAACAGCTATATACCATCAGATCTTTATCGGTTGTCTTCTTCATGTCAAATCTTTGGTTGGATTGTTTATTTAGATAAGTAAGTTCCTACAGACGATGTCTTCCCACTCTATAGAACCTAATTCGAAAACGCACCGTAGAGCGCGTTGACGACGCCCGTGGTCATGGCGATGACGCCAAAGAGCCAGCAGAGCGCGCGATGCGGGTGCAGCGCATGCGCGTACGCGTACGTGTGGAAGCAGCGCACCGCCGTGTACGCGACCATGGCGCCAGTGTGCACACCAGCGCTGCCGTTCGCCATGGTGCTGGTACCGAAGACGATCAACGCGATCGGGATCGACTCGAGGTCGTTCTGCACGATGCGGCGCCATCGGAGCTCCACCTCGCGGGCCTTCTTGAGCTCTTCGTCGTCCTTGTCGCTGCCCATGAGCCCGTAGTTCTGCTCGCGGCGACCCTTGGCGAGCGCCAGGTCCTTGTCCTCAGGCGGGCGACCGCCGGCGTCGAAGGTCTTAGTCGCCTGGATGCCCGTTGCGATGACGAACTTGGCAAAGAGGATGGCCGAGCAGGTCACGTACGTCTTGAGTTCCGTCGAAGCGCTCATGTTGAATCGAGGCTGACTGACTGGAGGTGGTTGACTGGGTTGTTCTATGAGAGACTCGGACGTGAAAATTGGGAATGAGTGAAAAGACTGAACGAGAGGTTGACGCGTGCAGCGAACGAGTCTGATGCTTCGAAGTGATCCGAACATGAGTACAAATCGCAGTGATGCGCTTTTGCTTCCCAGCTGTTGGTGCTGGTGTTGGTGAGCTGATGTGCGATCCCTTGAGGACATTCGGGATTGCGTGAAGCGTGGAAGAGGTGGACAACGAACGAAAGAAGGGACAGGTGACAGGTTGCATGAAGGTTGCGTGAAAAGGATCTTCAATTGTGTTGGGAATAAACAAATTTACATCAAATTATGAAGACACCAAGATACCATCACAATATACTATTATCCTTCTTAATTGATATATGACAGTATAGTTTATTTTCTCATTTTTATGAATGAACGAATGACGAGAAGAAGCAGACGTTCCTTCAACTTACAGTATCACCAAGGCCATGATGCCAACGAACAAGACGCACACGCACACGCCGCACGTACCCTGAGAAGACGCAGCAGATGCTCTGCGCTTGGGTCACCGCAGCCTTCCAGCTCCCGCGGGCGCCGTCGCCGTTGACCATCACGTACCTCTTCAAGAGCCCATCAGCGTCTGACACTGAGCTCAACCGATATACCACAGCAAGAAGGACGGTCCGATTGGAGTGCGCTCAACTGGAAGACAAATTAGCGCAGTGAATCTACCGGTGCGATCAGATGGACCTATTACCTGTCGTCACAGGTACAGCGATTTGTGAGAAAGCTACCAAGATCCGCGATGAACTGTTAAAAAGAGAAGCGTTGCTGTCGACGACGACAGCGAAGCTCGCGGTGATGACGTTTTCCGACAGCTAGCTGTACCATTTCCAAAAACACCATGGACTGCCTACAACTACGGCTAAGAATACAAGCGCTCACCAAAGCGCAGTATCTCAGAAGAAACAAAAACACACTGGGAAGCAGAGAAAGAAAACGACACTTCGCAACCAATCGCGATGACAAGGAACCCTGTTTCAATTTGAGAGAAAGAATTCACATATCAAAAACTGAACGCATGTTGTTCTCATTTCATCCATTCATTTATTCATTCTTTACATTTGCAGAGCACCAAACTCGCAATCCGTAATCTGCACAATGAAAATGAGCTAAGGCTAAGCAGTAAGTTAAGAGTACACACCAACGATCGAGTTGATCGCGCCGACGAGGATCGCGATCACTCCCACGCGCCAGCACCACGCACGGTGCGGCTGCAATTCGTTCGCGTACGCGTACGTGTGGAAGCAGCGCACGGCCGTGTAGAGTCCCAGCGCAATGGTGTACACGACATCGTTGCCGCCCGCGAAGATGCCGCCAGCAAACACCAGCAGCGCAATCGGGATCGACTCGAGATCGTTCGCGATGATGCGGCGCCAACGGAGCTCCACCTCGCGCGCCTTCTTGAGTTCCTCGTCGTTGTCGTCGGCAACGAGACCGTAGGTCTGTTCGCGTCGGCCCTTGGCAAGCGGCAGGTTCTTGTCCTCAGGCGGGCGGCCGCCGGCGTCGAAGGTCTTGGTGGCCTGGATGCCCGTCGCGACCACGAACTTGACGTAGAGGATTGCGGCGCAGGTCACGTACGCCTTGAGCTCCGTGGAACCGGCCATCTTGATCTACTGGACGGTTTTGGTGGTCTTGCGGTACTTTAGAGAATGGCAGTGGCGAACGGCCAGTGAGTGAGCGGGGTGGGTCCAGGCCACTCCAGGTCCAGGTGAGAACTCTCACTGACAGGTAACTAACACACTGTCTGACGTTTTCTCACACGTCACAGATCGATTGCGGCTCTTCTAGATGCAGTAATCGACGCATTTTCAGCCAATCATATTGCTGATTGACCAAACATTTTGTTGCGACGACACTACAAAGGCAGTCTGTGTGTAAAATTCACTTGAACTTTGTATGAAAATGCAGGAGTTGCACCAAGAAATGTTGCGCGAAGGGAACCGAGGGAACCACCTGATGATTGTGATCCATCATCACGGGGACCAGGTTGAAGAACCCAACCCACTTCGGTGCGCAAAGAGCTGGCGTGAAAATGGGGAAGGTGACGTGGTTTCTATCGAGGGCGTGTGCGCATTGCACGCGTGGGAACCTTTTCAAGGGATGCAGTTCAGCTCGATGGAGAAGAGCTGTTGACTTGACAAGCCGCGAATGCGTCCGGTCCTCCCTTATCTATCGCTTTGCACACATCCAACACCTTTGTCTGAATTGCTGGACTTCGAATGCAATGGTATGGCTCCCATTGGTTCTGGAATACGCCGCGCACAAATGCGTGTTTGGCTTTGTGTATTCGCGTCGATGCAGCAGAAGCTAAGTGGACACTATTGTGATAGTTTGTGGAGTATTTCAATAGTATTCTTGCTTTGTTAGACAAACATGCATATTCGAGGATGTGTGCAAGCGAAGTGCCTCTGCTGTCATCTTCGTCTCTTTCTTACCGATACCCCTAAGCCGGCTCTGAGCAAAGTCGCTACTGCGTCCCCATTGAGTGTCTCTCACGCTAACAATCGCTCAGGAGTACGCGCCGACGATCGCATTGACTGCCCCAACGAGGACCGCGACGACGCCAAGACGCCAACACCAGGCGCGGTGCGGCTGCAGCTTGTTCGCGTACGCGTACGTGTGGAAGCAGCGCAGTGTCGTGTACGCGACCAGTGCGCCGCACTGCACGAGCTCGTTGCCACCTGCGAACACGCCACCGCCAAAGATCAGCAGCGCGAACGGGATCGACTCGAGGTCATTCTGCACGATACGGCGCCAGCGGTAGTCGACCTCGCGGGCTTTCAGGATCTTCTCGTCCTTCAGGTCTGCTGCCAGCCCGTAGGTCTGCGGTGGGCGGCCCTTGGCCAGCGGCAGCCGTTTGTCCTCAGGCGGGCGACCGCCGGCGTCGAACGTCTTCTTGGCCTGGATCATCGTCACGCGCACGAACTTGAAGTAGAGCACCGCGGTGCACACCACGTAGGTCTTGAGCACCAGTGACATTGCCATTGCGAGTTGTGTACTGTAGCGTAGTCGTTAGTTGAGCTCTGCTGGTAATATGGAGGAGCTTCAAGGTTGTTGCCTGGGTTTGTTGCTGCAGATTGCGAAATGAGAGCTGCAATTGCAATTGATAATGATCGTTGACCTATGGAAACGGCTGTGCACATTCGAGCAACCTCATCATGGTACGTGTACTAATTTAAAGAGGCTATCACAATGTTGCTTTTCTGGCTTCGGAGCTGCGATTTGCATTTTGCGGCACAAAACAAATCGAGCCCCTGAAATTTATATCGTGTCACCTTCACGCAACATCCGGACTGAATATATCAGCTCACCAAGTTGAAGACGGGAGCATCACCTTTCAAATGGGTTGAGCACGCGGCTTGCGTGAAAAAAACCAATGTGATAGACAGTGCAGATCTTTCGCATTTGGCACAGATCGGTCTTCTCGCCATCAGCGCACACGGATGACAATGGGAAGAATGCTGAATGCTGAGCGCTGTCGGGGCTCCAGTGCCTCCAGATCGCGTGCTTGGGACAAGGTTCGTCAAGTAAACTTCGTGGAGAATGATTGCCCTTTGCGCGAACGGACGAGCACACTCAAGTCGGCAAACTTCTGGTTGCTGAGCAGCTCGCCAACTTTGAATGGCAATTTGAATGCAACTATATAACTGTACGTGTCGGTCGAATTAAGTGGTTGGCTGGTCGCTTCAGCCTGTCTATTGCATTGGGACTCGCCCGCCACCCATGGCAACGAAACGAATCGATGACGCGCATAAATTAGTTGAAATTCATGAATGCGATATTTCTATTGTAAATATGTGGCTTTTTTCATGTAGGTGTTTTTAAAATAAAATCCCCGAGTCTCACAGCTCTCCTAATTTTTCGCAGCTGTATTGTGCTATTACCTGGGATCTAAGAGTACGCGCCGACGATCGCGTTGACTGCGCCAACAAGGATCGCGACGACACCTCCACGCCAGCACCAGGCACGATGCGGCTGGAGTTCCTTGGCGTATGCGATCGTGTGAAAGCAGCGCAGCGCCGTGTAGGCGATCAACGCAGTGCACTGCACGGCGTCGCTGCCTCCCGCAAACACGCCGCCTCCGAAGATCAGTAGCGCGAACGGGATCGACTCGAGGTCGTTCTGCACAATGCGGCGCCAACGGAGGTCGACTTCACGGGCCTTGAGGATCACCGGGTCCACGACTTCGTCATCCAAGCCGTAGGTTTGCTCCGGACGGCCCTTGGCGAGTGGTAAGTCCTTGTCCTCGGGAGGGCGGCCACCAGCGTCGAACGTCTTCTTGGCCTGGATCATCGTCACGCGCACGAACTTGAAGTAGAGCACCGCAGTGCACACCACGAAGGTGTTGAGCACCAGAGAGGACGGCATCGTGGAGAGGATTGGCTTGAGCTTGGGTTTGAATTGGACTTGGGCTCGAGCGTGCGGATTGCGAAATGAGCCTAAAATGGCTGGCGGATGGATGACATTAGTTGCTGACTCGGAGGTTCATGAGCAGCAACCACCTTGATCTGAAGATATTCACACAGAAGGTTATACAGTACATTCACGCAACATCATCCCGATGATGTTCCTTGAAGGAGATTCACATAAACTTATACATCCATAGCAAATAGAGTGTATTTTTCACCTTCGAGCAACATCCAACCTCAAACCCGCTCAGAGTGACACGAAGACAAACAGCAACAGCAACATCCATGATGGAGACGCGCACACTGTTGCTCTTGCTCGCGGCCGCGGCGTTCGTGCTCGCGCTGCTGTCGCTCGCGATCGCCTCGCGGATATGGAACGTGGTGGTGCCGGAACGCGTGAAGAGCTCCGCGGCGGCGTACAAGTCGTCGTTCCCTCGCAAGGGCGATGAAGAAAAGAAGAAACCAGCGACGACGAGCAGCAATGCACGCAACTCACAGGTGCGCACGATGGTCGTGCTGGGCTCGGGTGGCCACACGACCGAGATGCTCAAGCTCATGAAGCGCCTCGATCGCGATATGTACACGCCCTTTGTGTTCGTAGTCGCTGAGACCGACAAGACGAGCCAGGAGAAGACGATGCTCGACTGGCAGCCGCGTGACGCCGTCGACAAGTTTGTAATCATCCCGCGAAGCCGAGAGGTATGGAAATCAAGTGCAGCACGTTGTATATGAAGGGAGAGATGTATCGATGCTGATGTGCGCGTATACTGATCTATAGTGACCAATGCACTGTGTGTCGTTATGATGGCACAGGTCGGTCAGTCGTGGTTGTCGAGCGTCTGGACAACGCTGCGCGCGTTCCGGTTTTGCGTCGCCGAGGTGTACACGTTTCGCCCACAACTGGTGCTCTGCAATGGGCCAGGTGCGTCTACAGCGTGGTGGTGTAATCTATTGGCAATCTGCATGATGAGGCTTACCCGCGTTACGGGAATGATGTGTATCTATTTCATTGCAGGCACGTGCATTCCGATCATCGCGGCGGTGCTGCTGTTCCGCTTTCTGGGCGTGCAGGCAGACTCGAAAGTGATCTTCTGCGAGAGCTTCGCACGCGTGCAGAGCCTCTCGCTCACGGGTAAGCTGCTCTACTACGTCGCGGACGAGTTCGTGATCCACTGGCCGCAGCTACAGAAGCAGTACCCCAAGAGCCGCCACCTGGGCGTCATCTGCTGAGTGGTGATGCGGCATTTACAAGGGAGAGAGAGAGAGAGAGAGAGAGAGAGAGAGAGAGAGCACAGCGCATAGGAGGCAGGCTGACTGCGTACTGCCGATAGTGATGTCGCGCAGTCATCTAACCGCCAAGCCCTTGCAGATAGATACGGTTCACTTACGACAGTAATGAGCAGCTCAATGCAAATCCACCATTGGATTGAGCCGCCGTTGGGTTCACTTGTCCATCCGCTGGTCATCTCGCGAGCCAGCGCTTGGTTGCTCATTGCAACTCGCAAGAGTGGCTCCAGAAACGTACGCGTGTGGGGAAAACGTCAGTTTGAGAGGTACTTCAGCCCCACAATAAAGCATCTGTGTCGAACACTTACCACAGCGATCTGCACATAATGTAGGGACTCCAATGAATCCGAAAGGTTCATTCGCCTTCCTGCGCTCAAGCAATAACCTTGTAAGCTTCACTATAGAGGAGCGCTATTTGAATCTGTGCCAAAATGCACGCTGTCGCCAAAGTATACAAATCACTATACGATTCACTTTCTTCACTATCGAAATGCATTTTGGCACAAAGTGGGGTTTTCACGAATCTGCGCCAAAATGCCGTCCGTAGTGAAGAAATCGAATAGTATGGCGTTTTGTATGCCTTCCTATTTGAGCGCAATTTTGTCACCTGCAAAGTTATTAATGTATAAAATAACAACAGCAGCGAATCAATACAAAAGATCAGTCCGATGAATTAATTTTGGAAATATAAAAATGAAAGCAGTAAAAGAGTCTATAATTTTTAAGAAAAATTAAAAACAATTATAAAAACTCAGTATCATTATACAAAATTGACAATTCCTGCTCTTAAAAAAGAGTAGTCACATATTGGTAATATTATACGCATAAGACTGAGTAGACCAGGGCTACACAGCAGAACCGTAACCAGTTCGCTTCACTTGCTCACTTGCTCACTTGCTTTCTCACAACAACGCACAAGAGTCAGCAGCTGAAGCGCCAAGCGAGCGCCCGAGAAGATCGACCGCAAGACGATGCATGCGAACGTGGGGCGCGCAGGCTCGGCGTCCTCCCTGGGCTCGGCATCCGCCAACATGAACATGCTCCCCCCTGGCGCGCCGCTGCCGGGCTTCAAGAGCGCGCTGCCGCCCATCGAGCGGGTACGTCTGCTCGTTAGCAGTCTTCTTTGCGTCTATCCCCTCTCTTCACGTTTAATGGTGACATGGCGGACTGGCTCATGACAACACATTCTCTCTCTCTCTCTCTGCATGTGCCGTGTAGATTGTGACCGTGGCGGCGACCCAGATGAGCTGCGGCAACCCGGAGGAGAACATCAAGAAGGCTGAGTCGCTTGTGCGCATCGCGTCGTCGCGCGGCGCGCAGGTGATCCTGCTGCAGGAGCTCTTCCAGTTCTCGTATTTCCCCATTGAGCTCAACGCCGCCAACTTTCAGCTCGCGACCACGCTCGAGGAATCGGCGCTCGTGCAGGGCATGGCACTGCTCGCCAAGGAGCTACGTGTCGTGATCCCCATCAGCTTCTTCGAGCGCTATCGCAACTCGTTCTATAACTCGGTCGCGGTCATCGACGCCGACGGCGCCGTGCTCGGCGTTGTGCGCAAGCAGCATATTGGCGGTACGTTTATTGTTGCATATATATATGTGCTTGGATACCATTGCTGCTTCAGCCTATGTAGCTGTCTTATGATTGTTGCTCACGCTCACATTTCACATTGTTTGTTGTGCCCATGTGCTCATAGATCGCCTTGGATACAATGAAAAGTACTACTTCACGCCCTCGGACGACTCGTTTAAAGTGTGGAATACGGTGCGCAAGATACATCCCGCTAGGCATTCCGCCACTACATGCAAACCGCTTCATTCTAATATGGCTGCCTTCTCGATCTCTATCCATGTGTATGTACGCATTTACTACAGCGCTATGGGCGCATCGGCGTGGCGATTGGCTCGGACCAGTGGTACCCGGAAGTGGCGCGCTCGCTGGTGATCCAAGGCGCTGAGCTACTGCTCTTCCCGAGCGCCATGGGCAGCAACCAGTACGACCCCAACTACGACGCGCGCGACCAGTGGCAGCGCGTGATGCAGGGCCACGCGGCCGCCAACATGGTGCCGGTCGTGTCGTCGAACCGTGTCGGCTCAGAGATCGTCGATGGCATCCCCGTCACATTCTGCGGCTCATCTTTCATCACGGGCCAGACGGGCGAAATGGTAAACACACGTGTTTCGTGTAAAGCTCAACAGTATGCTGTGACTAGTCCTTTGACATATGGCGTTTATGTTTATGATATGTGACCTGCGATGCGATGCTGCTAGTTGAAAATCGCGGACCGCGAATCGGAGGGTGTGCTTGTGGAGAGCTTTGACTTAGAGAAGTTCCACGTGCGGCGAGCAAGCTGGGGGCTCGTGCGCGACCGCCGCCCGCACTTGTACAGCCAGCTGCTCACGCGCGACGGCAGCGCATAGATCCTGCTGGAGATTGGTTGGCGGCTTTGGTTTAGAGCAAGCAACTGCCTGCTGCGTCACGGCAACAGAGTATAAAGAGAGAAGTGGTGCCAAGTGGTTGATCGATGGATACACACACAGCAGCTATTGCAAAAGCCATTCACGAGTACGAAACAAAATAAATCGACACACTGAATAAAGCAAAGAAACAGCGACATTGGGAATGATTGAGCAAAGCAAACACTCGCATGGTCCCAAGATCCGAGGACGGGGTGTTCTGCGATGAGATGAACTATGGCTGACACTGTTGACATCCAACGTCCGTGCTTCGCGTTTACCAGATTACCCACACCAGCCCCGACTCACGTTCCTCTAAAGACGCAATGTTTATCCCCCCCCGGTTTCCCTTCCTCTTTCTCTAAGACAGCACTGTTTCTGGCGAGATCGACGACACAGACTCGGAAACAGGTTCTTCTGCTCCTACAGGCTCCTCAAGTACCTGCTTCTCTGGTTCGGTATTCAAAGGCGCAGGCTCTTGGTCGTTTTGTGGGCTCGAGTCGCCATGTTCCTGCTGAGTTTTGCTCAGATTCGTCTGCTCCGCGAGCTTCTGTGCAGCCTGCAGCACGGCATCGTGCTCGTCTTCGAGTGCCTCTTTCTCCGCCTGCTCGGCACTCGCGCTCTTTGGCAGAAACTCTTCGTCCGGACAGAGCTGGTTGAAGATCGCGCGCGCATTCGCACTCGCGCTCTCCAGGTGGATCTCCAGCGGGTTCACAGGCATTTCTTTCTCTTCTCTCTCACTCCCAGAGTCCACGCGCGTCTCGCACGGCCACAGGTTGCCAGGCAAGTGCGACGACTTTTGCGCGAGCGAGCTCGTGTTGTTCGTCGACGCCAGGTGGTCCATCGTGTAGATCGCCTTCCACGCCACCAGGTCGCTCCAATTGAGCTCTTCGGTCACGTCGCTCTCAGCAGCACCATTCTTGCTCTTTGCCTTTTGCTCGGCAAGTGCACTTGTGACCAGTTGCTCCATGACTGCGTACACAAGGTTTAGTTGCCTGTCGTTGTCATCTATCCAGTCCGCAGGGAGTGTCATCGAGATCTGCACGAGGAAATAAGCACGCGGACACACGTACGCGCTGCCATCGAGCTGCACGACCTGGATCGCGAACGGGTTCTGGAACTTGCTGTCCTCCGGCGGGATCACGACCATCAGGCGGTTCATCTCAACGCGCAACGACGATTTCAGCAAAAACACGCCGCGCAGGATCTGGCCGTGCGTGTTGGTTTTCTTTTCCGTGCTCACCGCCGTTGTATCGTCCTTGAAAGAGTCCACAAGGCTGCCGTTGATAATCACGTGCTTGCCGCGCAGCATACCACCGTCATTTGAGTGAATGCCCACCACCGTGTTCGCTTCTTCGTCAAGGAGGAACGCGTCAACCGGTGCGCGCAGTACGTAGATCCCACCGTAAACCGCGCACAGCCGACAAAAACTCTGCGCGATCTCACTCACACCATAGAGCGGCACCAGAAATGCCGTGCTCGTGAACCGGCCGATCGACGCCACATAGCGGTACACTGCCGTGAGCCCCTCGCGACCGGAGATCTGGTTCTTGGACGCCGGAAAGCTCGCGAGACCCACGCAGTACACGACCACCTGCTGCAGCTTGGCCGACAGCTTGAAGTGCTTCTCCAAGAGCTCCTGGAAGGGTTGGTCGAGGTATTTGGCGATCGCGTTGTCATCCGCCTGGTTCGTCTTGTTCTGCGGCCGCTTGAGCGCGCGTCCCAATGCTAGTGTGCGCTCGTTCTTCGTGCCAACATCCTCGCCAATGATGTGTGTCTCACCGTAGTCTGCAACGAACTGCAAGAACTTCATGAGCTGGCGCTTCTCGACCATGCCCAGCAGCTTGCTCTGGAACACATCCTTCTTGGAGCACGGCACCTCCCAGACCGTGTCATTCACATCAGCACCAGTAGCCTGCTGCTGTTTGCTCGCTTCAGTCTGGAAGTGCACGTACGTGTGCTGAATCGCCGTGAACTCCAGGTACTGACCCACACCCGACGTAATGAGCGTCTCCACGAGCTCTTCCGATGAGAGCACGAGCCGCGGGTTGATGTCGATGCTGAACGACGAGGACTTGGACAACAGCTCCTCCTTTGTGGAGTCATCAGCGAAACTCTCTTCCAGGAGATTGCACTGCAGCGAGCTCTTGATCGGTAGCGCCTTGAGGTTTGCGAGAGCACTGTCTGTTGCAATAGACTTTGGCTTGGAAGTGTCGCCGTTGTCTTTCTTCTCCTCGTCCTCGTCAAAGAAGCGCGGCGCCGCGCTCTCGTTTTTCGTCCACGCGAGGAACTGCTTCAACGGGAAGGATGAGTAGTTGCTTCCATAGTAGTCGTTCTGCGATTGATAGAAATCATGTATGTCCAGTCAGTCAACCCAATAGCAATACGCTCACACACACAGAGGAAAGCGCATTTATTTGCATGGCAATGAATGACGCACATACCTGGTCCAGATGCAGCACTTTCTTCCCAACGCGAGCCAGCGCACTGCAACAACAAACACAAACATTAGCAGTACGATCAGCATCAAGAGCGCGTGCTAGAATACACAGCAGATCATGCAGAAGTACGACCAGTCGTTGTGTGTGTGTGTGGCGTACGTACCCCGCGAGAATGGCTTCGACCATGCCAGTGCCTACGAGGATCGCATCGTACTCGGTCTCCTTTAGGCTCGGATCCATCACGCTCAGTTCTCACTCTCTTGTGTTTGCGTTTGCTTCGCTTGAAGGTCTGCACTTTGCTGCTGCTGGCGTCTCTTTGTGTATCTCTAGCGCGATGTACGTACGCACTCGGACTCCTCGTACAGACAGACACGCAGAGCGTTCCCTTCTTTGAAGAGATTGCGGAATGGCAGAATGAAGCAGGCGGGTTCAAAAATGCTCCACTATATCCTCATTATGCATTGATTCAAAGTATAGTATTGCATACAAATAATAAGCTTACTTTCCAAACAGGAGGCATGAATGTGTAACTCAATCCAAGAAAAGGGGATGAAAAAACTCAAACTATTCTCATTTTATGAAGAAATGAGTTCAAAATGGAACGAGGGATATTGACCTTTACTAAAACTATTAGGCTTTTGTTTGCTACCCTATCTAGGATGCAATCCCCCTAGTATAATACCTTAACATACCTAAGTACTGGCTTGGCACAGTAGTCTCTTAGGAATCCTGGTCGCCATTCTCACCGCCGCCAAACTTACCGTCGCTGCCTCCATTGCCATTCCACTTGGGGCTCCTGAGCGCGTTCTGGTAGATCTTGGCCCATGTATTGGCTTTCTCGCGGTCGCCCTTGGTGATCGAACTGAAGTCCAGCTGCATGAGCTTCGGGAAGCTCGCGATCACGTAATTGCGGTAGTGCTTCTTCTCCTCAACCGGGTTCCCGTGCAACGTGAGCGAGTGAAGCTTTACTAGACTCAGCGCCAGGTTGTCGATGTCCGCGTACTTGCGCAGCTTGTTGCCGTGCAGGTGGAGCGTGAAGATGTCGGGGTACGACGCGAACGTGCTGCGACTGATGCTCGCGAGCACATTTCCGGACAAGTCGAGCCACTGGAGCTTGGACGGATCGTCGAACACGGTATGTAGCGCGTCGCGCATGTCGTCCAAGTTGCTGATCTTGTTGTTGTTCGCGCGCAGTGCGACAGACGCGGGCTTGGCTTGCTTTGTAGTAGTCACGGAGGCTGCGGCATCTGAACCCTGGTTTCCCTCACCATTAGCGGATGATGAAGCCGTTCGCTTGGCTGCACTCGCACCATCGTGTGATGCTGAAGCCTTCTTCTTGCCTCCGACGGGGTCATGCAGCGCCATGTCTGTGGTATAGTAGCAAAAGCAAATTAATGATGGAGATAGTTAGTTCGTTTATTGTGAGCTCGAGATGCTAAGGAACAAGGTACATGTGAGCAGACGGGTTGTAGTTTTGCGTACTAACGTACCTGAGAGTGTCGCGAGACCCATGAACGAGTAGTCGAGCGGCACCGCGTGGGCGTGCGATGCCTTTGGCGAGGAGCTCATCTATTAGCGTGTCTTGCTCTCTTGGAGATGGATAAATAACAGCAGGGGATAGAGTGAGCAAGGTGTTCAATCAAATCGAACGAGGAAAGGAAGACCCGAGAGAGCCGACTGGGAGCCAAATTTAGCATCTTTGCTGCACTCTCCACCCAAATAAAGGTGCTGATGGGAATGGGACTAGCAGAGGCTCGTGAGACTCTTACTCTCGCGATGAACTGGAGTGAGCGAGTGAGCGAGTATGCTCATCTCTCCATCTTGTGAACGAACGAGGGAGGGGCTGGGGGGACAGGCGACACCACGCTCGTCAGCAAAATGATTCGCTCGGACTACGATTCGCTGAGTAGTGACTCAACGATTTCGCATTACGTCAAACGCGAACACGCTCGCGCGTCGTCAGCGACCTTAGTGCTCTGCACCAGAATTGGCTTGCGTCATCCGACTTGCGCTAGACTTGCTGGACCTGCTAGACGTGCTTGGTTGCGTTGGACTTGTTGGATATGTCGTCGGATCTGGTTGCCGTGTGTCGTCGTGGATTGTTGGCTGGTGTCGCACTTGCTGAACCTTGAACCTTGTTGTAGTATTTGCTTGCCCTGCGCGGCGTGGCTTGCCCACGCTGGACTTGTTGTGCTCGCTGTGCTCTCTCCTTGTTGTCTGGCACCGGACTTGCTTTAGATGCGTCACGTTGACTTGCGTCGAACTCGTTGGCTGATTGGCGTCGGACTTGTTGGGATTCGCTTGATGTGTGCGATGCATCAGGTGCGTCGCAGCGCCTTCAGCGGCAATGACTCCGATAGCGCTTTGCTCGTCGTAGTTCACTCTCTCTGTGAGGATCCAACCCGCGATTCCCACGAGTTGGCACTAGTGCTTTGAGATACAAGCCAACCTTCACCAGCCGTCATGCGCGAGCAGCTCGTTGGGAGGCACGCAAACGAGATCCTCAGTTCGAGAGATTGTTTTTGCTATTGGTTGTGTTAGCACGAGACTGGAGATATCAGGAACGAAGAGCTCAGACTGATAATGAGCTCAGACCTGGTGACGAAAACGCGCTGTTTTAACTGGGACACCTGAACAGCCGGTCGTCAAGCCAACTTGGACTCAAGTCCATCCGAGAGAGCTCTCCGATTCAGATTCGGCGGCGTAATCCTCTCCGAGCCGTGTTCGTACAAAAGTGCGCGATGGCGCTCTCTGATTACGATTGCGAATGCCTCTTGCTTGATAGGATGAAAGGAGGACCATCGCTCCCCTGCTGCTGCTGACTCCCTAGTCTGCGGTGGAGTGGCGTATGACTGTAGTTGTTTGCTTGCTTCAGCATTTCTCAGCGTCGCTCTTGAGGAGGACGGCCATAACACACGGGGGCCACTCACTCACAGCACCCAGCAGGCCTTTCCACTACCAATAATTTCAATGGATCGAGTGGCCGATCTGTTTTCTGATGCTCTGCTTCACCTGTTCTCTTTCACTGGTCGCTTCGCTGATTCCGGCCAGGGGTCGAGGGCAAAACAAAAGACATCTCGTAAGTAAAATGAGTGGACCCGCCAGTCCATTGCCTTCTGCAAGGGAGAGAGAGAGAGAGATCACGCTCAATCACTCATCAGGTTTCACAAGTCTCTCAAAGTGAGACTGACGTCGCACCACTCCCAGGTGTTGCAAACGGATGGATCCCCTCTCGTGCGCCTAACGTTGCGTCACCCCACCACCCCACTCCACTCGGAGATGTGTCGCACCAACAGTTGAGCAGAGCAGCAGCATCATTTAGTTGCCAACGTGGACAGACATGTCTGCCAAAGGTGTCTCCTTTACATGGCGGCGACTTGAAATGTAGCCCTCGCATAATCCGACGCTCCGTAAGGTTCACTCCCCAGAGTCAGCCAAAGCAGAAAGGATTTCCGATACAAACTTCCAGTAAACTCACTTCAAGGTCGCCGCTCCACTCGGCTCCTGGTGATTTGTATCAGTTCTTTGCAACCGGCTAACGAACGAACGTGCGGCTTTTCTACGAGGGCGAGTTTCTTGTTCAGGCTGATTTGACAGGCGTGGTCGCGTGACTGCACCCGTGGCTGGGGTGGCTTTTCACGAAACCATCATGACGCCCCGAAGTCAACCTAATATTTACGATTACGGTTGTTTCTATAATCCCAGCGGCAAAAACTTGAAGCTTTGAAGCCTTAGCTTGTCGCGACAAGTCGCAAAGCCCATCATCCGCACGTTCGCACAGGCAGGCACAGGCATACGCACACACAGTTGTCCATCGAGCAGAATGGTCCCTCCTTCCTGGCTGCTTTCAACAGCTACCCTCTCACTCGCTCGCTCGCTCGCACAGACACCCTAATAATAAAGGCGCAAATGAGTTCAGTGTACGCCCGCTCGCTTCTTGAAGCGCGACGACGACACGAGTGGTGATTCATCTGGGAACCAGGGACAATGTACCGAGTTCGAATGAAGTGGAGGATTTGAGTGAGTGCCTTGGACGGCAATCAGTCTGCGCTGGGGCTTTCTGGTTTGCGCTGTACTCAACGGCTATCTTCTGATCTCCCTGATGCGCAAACAACAGCACTTGGATCGAGTTGGTCGCTCGGGTATGTTGTCTCCACGCTGATCTATGCCACCGCACATTTGAACACGTCCCCCTTTTGCATTGTGCAATGCAGGGCTCGGCCACAAAGCAAGTCGATACAAGTGTTTGCAGCGACATTGCACCGCTACTGTCATCATACATCCACGCACGTTGGACGCGATGTCAGTCAGTTGTGTCTACTTTGAGCCCCGCGGCAATCATTACTGCACAGTGCACACCACCACGTTCGAAGCCCACTCTCTCTTCAGTGTCAGCATCTGTATCACGGTGATCAACAAGGGAGTCCCCAACGACTGGACGAGAAGGATAGGAAGAAAGGAAGGTGAAGGGTGTGCATGACTATGATGGAAGCCCACATTGTCTGTCTGTCGAGGGTGCATTTGTAAATATGAGGAGCGCTGTGACTTTTCAGACAGCATGAGGAACGCTGTGTCAACATTATGCAAGGAGGATACGGGGGCTTGATCACTCATTCACAAATGCAAGGTGCTTTAGTACTGCGCAAACTTGATATAGCTGATGATACGAGTATTTATCATTTTGAACAGCAATATCAAGTATTGGTAAAATAGTCACACACGAAATCTCAAACGATCACCATTCAGACTATCCCAATACACAGGTATTTATTTTCAAGGCTGATTTGAAATAACATAGCGCTTCGTCAAAAGGATATCAGCTCATTCTTGGGATCCGTTTCAAAAGACTATTTATCACGTGACTCGCTGTTTATTTATTTTATCAGTCAACTCGTAATTACCTGATAAAAAAGATTACACAAACTCATAAAAACACGCAAATGTTGGCGTATTTTGCTGTAAGTCCGCAGTTCCCACACATCCGCAATTGAAGTTGGCCAGTTAACGATACAAACGAGTCGATCAAGAAGTGGCACGTTCTGTAATATCCCGAGCGAGCGTTTGTAATTTCGCGTTTGCAACGTGGGCCAACTTGTAGTAGTTTCTTTCGACATTTCTCGCGTATGAGCAACTGATTGATTGTTCCCTAACCAAACAGCAGGCAGACGCGGCCGGCCAGGGGCTCAAAGAAATTACTCACACGCCTCTTTTGCCTTCTTCTTTCTCTGGCCTCTTTCGCTCGCTCCCGTCAAAGCGCAACCACAAACAGCAGTTTGCAGCAGCAGCATCGCATTCGTCTTGGGCCGTTTGTGTTCTGGGATCTGCAACAAGATCTCAACTTTGTCCTCTGGTGTTCAGCTCAGCTCACCACGGCGATCTCACTCAGGTCATCAGCGATTTTCAGCCACAGCAAGAACACGTGTATAGTGAGCCAAAGTCACATAAGAGACAACGATAACACTCGGAGGGATCTCAAAGACGCGCAAACAAACAATCCCGCACTCACTCACTCACAGTCTGGCGCCTCGCTTGTCTTGATACCGTACCGTAAAAGAAGGTAAGTAGCGGCTTTGGTGGGTTCTTCTAATCGCCTCTCTTTCCTGTTTGTAATTGCGCGTGCCAACGGTGGTTTGACTGACTGACTGACGTCTCAGTCTCCTCCTTTTTCAGGCGCTTGCTCCTCACTCCTCGCTCAAAAAGTGAATGGTGGTGGCGTGGACAGCAGCAGTCATATTCCATTCCATCCGTCACGCTGCCAAGCGCACCTTTGCAAAAAAACAAACCAGTCGCAGATCAGTCCGTCCGTCCATCCGTCACGAGGCACTCGCGACAGCCCGAAACACAGCAAGATCGCAGATCGCAGACAGCAGCAGCCGACTCAACAGCAAGACTCCATCTGCGCAGCCCTAGCCAGAAACAATTAGACTCACTCGCAGACACTCGCCCATATCCCCCGGCGTGCACAACTCCCTCGACTCGACCAGTCAGGGGTTGCGTGAACCGTTTCAATAGTTGCGCCTTTGACACCATCAGCGCAAGATCCACTCAAAATCAATCCAGCGAGTGAGTCTCGCTTTGCACTGTCAGCCCAGAGCAGCCCACGGCCGTTCCCAACCGCACACAATCACACTCGAACCGCCAGGAGGCAGCAGGCAGGCACAAGGTCCAGGTATCCACGGTTTCCAGTTATCCCCAGCAGGCACAAAGAGTTGCGCGCTCTCCGGTGCGAAACACCCGTGAGCCTTGAGACCAGAGAGGAAGGAACAACGCAGGCGAACGAACACGCGTATTATTAACCTGCTCGCGCACTCGCCCTCCCTCTCGCTTCGCTTCGCTGGATCGCTCACTCCCATTCACTCGCTCATTCGCAGTCGCAAGAACGCTAACCGCCGCCTGCCAGTGTGCCTGTCTTGCTTGGCTGGCTGGCGCTTGATTTTTTTAGTGTGAGCGAGGAAGGAGTTTGTAGTCAGCATCCGGCGATTAACTAAACAAGCGTTTAGTTTAGAATGAAGAAGCAGAGTGATTTCGAGCAGAGCGACGCCACCGCCGGTGAAGAACGAAGCAGTAGCAGCCAGCGTCGTCAGCCGCAACCACAGAGGATGCATCGGCCTCCGCAACACCAACAGCAGTATCAATCTCAGCAGCAGCAGCGCCACCTGCATGATCTCCACCACCGTCGAGGCGCCGCCGCAGTGCCTATCCTGCGAGGCGTCTGGGACACGATGCACCATCAAGCCAAGAGTAGCAACAGCAGCAGTGACGCCGCAGCAGCGATCGAGCAGCAAACGTACCAGCAGCAGCAGCAACTGCAACGTGGCGCGTCGCAGTCGTCATCGTCCAAGCCGTCGGCGTCCATCTCGTTGTCAGCCTCGGCGTCAAGAGAGACTGGTGGTGGTGATACCACTGGTGGTGCCACTGGAGGCGCACCGATGCACCTCTTAAATCCACAGCGGCTCCACGATCGGTTCGCCACAAAAAGCACCGCCGCCACTGGCGCGCAGCAGCTCCAGTCTCCGATTTTACTTTCACCCGCGAAATGGCACCACGCACGCACGTCTACGCCGACAGCAGCTTCAACTTCAACTGCGGCCACCAAGCCACGCCGCTTGTGTGACAACCAAGACGAGGAAGAAGACGAGGAAGAAGAAGAGGATGAGGACGACGAGGGCCGAGAGGAAGACGCGGAGGATAACAACGCGCAACTTGAAGACACCAAGAGTACGAAATATAAGCTTCGGGACCACCGCCACTCTCGTCCTCGTCACCATCAACATCATCATCTTCGACCATCGTCATCGTCGTCGCTGTCGTCGTCCATGCCGTCGTCCTCTTCGGCGGGCTCGCTGGAGGCGCAATTGAGCCGACCATCGCAGACGTTTTCAGCGCTGCGACCGCCGCTTTCAAGGGACTTGTCATCGTCGTCGTCGCTCACTCCGCCCGTGGCGTCTTTGTCGCTGGCTAATAGACACGGAGGAGGAGGAGAGTCTGCATCGACGCCAGGCGAGTCCAAGGTCTCGTCCGTGCGCAGTGCAACGTCGCGGTCATCATCAGACAACTCGAGCCTCAGCAGCGTAACTCCATCTGACAAGCAAGATGTATCAGCATCACAGATGTCATCGTCAGCCGTAGTTACTGGACAACCAGGCGCAGTGGGAACAGCGACAGTAGCAGGCAAGAAGCGCACGCGGTACCTGCGCGACACGGACCGGCGCAACATCATCCAGCGCATCGAGAACGGCGAGAAGCAAGCGGCGCTCGCGCGCGAGTTCGGCGTCACGCGCGCCGCGATCTGCCATATCAAGAAGAACCGCGAAGAGATCATTACGCGCTACGACCTGCTCGTGCAGTCCGCCAAGGATCTGTACGTATACCCCTCTGGAAATGTCCTGTTGTTGCACTTACTACCTGGTAGCATACCCGAGCCCTTTGGTCTCACATTATCTGTTTGTGTGCCCGTCCATTCTATAGAGATAGCTCGGTGTGGATCGGATCCCAGCAGCCAGCGGACGAGTTGGTGATAGTGCTGGAAGCGCGATCGCACGCCGTGCTGATCCTACTCACGACGCTGAGGAATACGAGTACGAGCCCCGCAGAGTTTCGACGCGCGGCGTGTCGGCTCATCATGTACGTTTTGAGGCTTCTGAAGTGTCATTGCAGTCCTTCATCCTTGTATCTCTTACAAAGGATCTGCTCGCTTTGTTTGCTTTCAATAGGATCCTGCTCGAAGAAGCGATCGCAAGCCTCGGCTCCAAGACCGTGGAGGTGACAACGCCCTCGGGCCACACCTACCTTGGTCGTCAGCAAGTTGGCCAGCTCTGCGGAGTCGCAGTCGGCGAGGAAGGGTACCCGTTCCGCAAGTTCTTCAACCAGATGGAACCGGACGCTGCGAGAGGGTACATCCACATGGACTTGCGCGCCAACGCACCTCAGTCGTGTCACTGGCGCATCGAGCAGACCGACCTGCCGCCGAACGTGGCCGAGTGCAAAGTGCTGCTCTTCAGCGCCACGAGCAACGACGGCGGGTGCGTTTGCAAGGCCATCGAGGTGCTGCGCGAGTTGCACGTGCCAGAGACGCGCATCTGCGTCGTGACGATCCTCTCGGCCGCCGAGGTGATCCAGACTCTCACCACCGCCTACCCAGGTTTACAAATCTGATGCACGTGTCCTCCTTCTCACGTGCTGGCTCCATATGCTTATGCGTGTGTGTTTGTGTGTCTGTGTGTGCATTTTGGTAGAGGTGAAGATCATCACTGCGGCCGTGGACACCGATGTGGACTCGCGAACGGGCGAGATCCTCCCGGGACTCGGTGCCTTCATGGCGAGATACAATAGCGACTGAGACAGACTAGTAAACAACAACAATAAATTCAGGTAAGCCTAGCTACACGAGCGAGTGTCCACCTGTTAACGACAGAGTAAATATGAGCTGTATACTAAAGTGGAGGCATAGGGATTCGAATTTTGATCCTCTGTCCATCCATCCATCCATTGGGCCTCTTTTTCTATAAAGAGAGGGAGATAACCACTCAGTCTCTCTCTTTGTGCTGATCGCTTAACAGCAATGATCACGTGGCCTGCTGTACGGTTTGGTATACACTCCCAAGTGTACAGTATTGGAACAAGAGTGTCCCCCGGATAACGACACTTGGCCATCCTTTCTATTAATGGATGGGTCCATTTCCAGTGAGTAAGCAATCAGCTCAACAGACGAACACCTCTCTTTCATTTCCAGTCAACAATATTTTGTGAAGGAGTTAAAAGCACGGATGGCTATCAGCGAGCGTTCATAGAGAAAAGTTATTGCTCAGACGTGAAATTGAACAGAAATTGGTGGACACTTCGCTTTTATAATTCTATCTGTTGTTATCTCTATGCCAGGGAGGATGGCTTGATGATATACGCGCACGCTTTGGGGGAATACAGGTACTCACTCGTACGTGTAGGTGTACAGAGCTGGCTTGCTTGCTCTGTCTGTCTGTTTTGGATAGCAGCAGCTGCCAGCCGCTACTACTCTTACTTGTAGTAGGTAGAGCGCTTTAGTACGCTGCTTCGCCGACGATGTTGCCTGGGGTCTCGTAGTAGCAGACCAGGTTCTCGGACGCGCCGCGGCCGCAACCCACGCGCGTGGTGTCGTGCCAGACGATCATCGAGTAGTGGCCGTAATCCTTGTAGTTCTCTTCGCGCACGATGCGGTCCGCTGGGAAGGACGCCTTCTCGCTCGCAAACGCCGCCACAGCTTCGATGCAGCTCGTGCCGCTGAACAGGTTGTTCATCTGGTCGTCCGACTGACCTGGTGTGTGGTGGTCGAAGAAGTTCATGTCTTCCATGCGCTGAGCCCACGCCGCACCTCTTGCAGCGAGCACAGGGTCCCAGATAAACGGAGCCAAGCCGACTTCGGCGCGCAACTGGTTGTGTGCTGCGAGGCACGAGGCTGGGTCCACGCCGTCCTGTGGTGCAGTGGAGGTCTGGGCAGTCTGCGATTCCGCTTCTCCTCCCACCTCCGCCTCTGGTGCTGGAGTGATCGCCTCAACATCGGCTTCGCCTCCCGCTTCTGCCTCTGGCGCTGGGGTGGTGGAATCCTCATCTTCATCCGCTTCGCCTCCGATCTCCTCCTCAGTGTCGTCGAAGGCGTACTCGGAGCCGGCCTCGCCGGTTCCGTAGGCAGAGCGAGCGACTGGAGCCATCGTAGGCGTGGTGTCCTCCTCTTCAGTCGAGTCATCTTCATCTGGAGTCGACGGGTCGTCCTGGACTGGAGCCTCCGTGAGCTCTGGGTGCTCGTCTTCCTGGTCCTGAGGCTGCGCTGGCGCTGGGGTTTCTACCACAGGCGTCACCACGGGCGTCAACGCGGCTGAAGGGGCTGCAGGCGCTGCTGATGAAGGAACAAGACCACTCTTGCAGTTGACATCCGTCTTCGCAGCCGAGGTTGGTGAGGACGCAGCGAGCAAACCGGCGAAGACAATAACGAGGCTGGACGTGAGCTTCATGATAATGAGCTGGTAATATGGAGAGACGACGTGGCGTGGGCAGACTGAGTCGTAGAGAGGAAATTTGGAAATGCCACTTGATAACGGTCATCCAGAAGACCCGAGCGTCAACCTAGAGCTGCTAGAAATGTACTGCAGCGTTGCTAGAGCGGGTGAACTGAATCTCTTGGGTAGGGAGGACGACCCTGAGCATTCACCATGCAGCAACAGCGGGCAGGCGACCAGAGAGGCCCGATGCGTCTCTTCCACGAGACCAGCTGGGGACACTGCAAGCGGCGACGAATCTGTCCAAAGAGACCATGAGACTGGTAAGCCCAGGCACAATACGACACGTGCAGGTGATACGGTAAACTCTTCAGGTTGCCAGATCGCAAAGGAGCTGAGCATGCATGCGGTCATGACGATGGTAAACATGCGGTTTGATGTAAATTGAACTTGGCGAACGCCACTCTTCGCAAGAGAAAGAGCGCGTGCATGCTTGCATTACATCCCAGTCTTTAGACTCCCGGTCTCGGATCGCTCAGAGATCTGACTTGTGAATAAAGGCCTTGCAGTGTTAATATTATAGCGCTGCGAAGCTCACGAAGGTCGAATCGAATGGAAAAGCCACGGCACCGGATGCAACAACGTGAAGTCAATCCCACTGTCGAGTGAACGGAATGCTATGATGCATGCTTGACCGAACCGACTCGCTCCAGGTTGAATGGTCTCGAGTCAGACCCAAGCGGTGCATTGTAAGGTTGCACCCACACTTGATGGTGGCTTTACTGTACTGTAACCCACCAAGTGTGGGTGCGACCTTACAATGCGCACGCAACAAAGTGGCAATTGACAACCACAAAGGGGTCTCACTAATGGTAGTTGTATTGTAGGAATGTTGTGATTGCAGCAATGGCGAGTAGCATGATCCAAATGCTGAACCATCAGGGATCTGCGCACATGCACTAACGCTTCGCACAGGCGCGTTGTTGAACGGAGCGAACGAGAGAACCGATCACTCCGAGTGTCGCTTGAGAGAGAAGGCATCTGCCTGCACACAGACTGGAGCGTCAACAACACTTGCCATTTTCACAGCTTCTCCCTCTTAATAGCAGCGACATGACTTTCACCTATTCATTTTAGTGCCATTTCATTGAGGAGGTAAATATTGAAATCGCACTTTACAAGTCAAACAGTAATCGATAGAATACCAATATAATTGAACGAAACCGATACAAAATCGGTAAAGTTAGTTGCAATACGATTTGTCGTCTTTGCCAAAGCCTACCGGTTTTTGAATGCAGTTGCTATACCGGTGGTGACCTCTTTAAAAAAAAATCTTTCTATGGTAAAGCGCTTTTAATTCACACAATGTCACTGCCTAAATCCGGCTCACGGTTTTTACCAAATAGCTTAAATCCCAGATCAAGGCCCAGAATCAGAGCTGTTCCAGAATCAAGGCAACCCATATTATTAGTATTAAAATCCTTAAAAATGAAAATTAGGATTTACTGAACTAGGCGCGTAGCGTACCCATAAATTTAGGAATAAATTCCTAATCATATGTTTGCTTCCTTGGACGAGAGGAGAAGCTCTCGCACCACAGTCCAGCCAACAGCAAAAGGCCGGCCGTCCACACAGACAACTCGCCCCAATATTCGACCAAGCAGGAGCAAACAGGAAGGAAGGAAGATGTTCGCTGTGTCCCGTCTTGCGCGCGTGTCCGCGGCCGCCGTGGCGCGCTCGACCGCTCTCACCAGCGTCGCCGCCCCTCAGTTGCGCGCGATCTCGTACGTGGCGCCGCCCAAGGTGTCCAAGGACACGTACTACCGCTTCGGCATCAAACTGGACGACCCGGCGCTCGCGACCAAGGACGGCGAGGACGAGAGCGCATCGCTCACGCAGCTCAAGGCCGTGCTGAGCCTGCAGAACGCATCGCAGCACGAGCTGAACAAGGCGCAGATCGCCAAGGCCATCGAGACGTTCCAGCGCTTCCCGGGTGACACGGGCTCAAGCGAGGTGCAGATCGCAGTGCTCACGCAGAAGATCCTGCACTCGACGTTCCACGCTCAGCAGCACAAGAAGGACCACCACTCGCGACGAGGCCTCATTGCCATGGTCGAGAAGCGACGAAAGTTGCTCAAGTACCTGCGTCGTGAGGACCTGCAGAAGTTCCGCGCGGTCGTAGCGGCGCTCGGCCTGCGTTTCACCTAAGCAGCAAGCGGCAGGTGTCACGCAGTCACATCACAGAGGGCATAGCAGGGCAGAAGCCAACCAATCAACCAGAGAGAGAGAGAAAGAGAGAACAGAGCGAGTGCCTTCTGTGGACGGTGTTGCAAGACAGACCGACCGACAACTGAAGAAGACAAAGGAGAAGCCAAGCTTCCACCCGAAAGAAGATGAAGAACCAGGTGATAATAGAGACAACGGTGAAGGTGGGAAGTTTGTCGCTGTTGCTGTTCGCTCGTTCATTCGCTTGGTGTTATTATGTGCTACCCTGTGTGAATGAGTATTTGCTGCTCTCTTAGCGCCTGCGTTTGTATAGCTGGCACACTCGTCAGTCGTCTTCCTCATCCTCATATTCCCCTTCTTCCAGATCCTCCCCATTGTCGCCGCCACCGCCACTTCCCATTTCGCTCTCTGCGAGCAGCGACAGGATGTCGACGCACTCGGCGAATGACACGAGCGTGTCGCGCGTTGCGCCGATCTCGTCCAGGAACTCGAGCAACTGCGCCTCGTTGATGCGGAGCCCCACGGTACCAATGAGCTTGGGCAGCAGCGCGCACGGGATGCACCCGCGCTTGTGCTTGTGTTTGTGGTAGTGCTCGTCGTGTTCTTCCTGAGACTGCTGTTGTTCCAGAGCCGTGAACTGCGTCTGGATGAGCCGCATGGTGCGCTCGTCAAACACGACGCTCGTCTCGGCATGCGGCGATTCATCCGTGTCATCAGTGCTATCGCCTTGACTGTAGCCGTCGTCCTCATCGCCGTCGTCATTGTGCTGTTGCTTGGCGTAGAATGCCTTCTCGAGGATCCGCTCCTGCCGGATGTGCGCGATGCTCTCGTTCACCACCTGCTCAGGGTGCGCCAATTCCAGCTACAGACAGACAGCAGACAGATACAAGCATGTCAGCGCGAGCAGCAAGCTGACAAAGTCTTATCAGAGCCGTAAAGAGGCGGCACCTTACCTCTGGAAGCTGGAAGCGGCTGTGCGAATCTTCGCTACTTCCAAAGCTAGAGTCGGAGCCGCCTTCAGCCTGCGCCTGCGTCTTACCGTCGCAGTTGTCGTGGTACGTGCCGCACTTTGGCGCGCCGTCGACCCACTCCCCCTCGTACATCTTGCTGCTCGCCTTGTAGTAGAACCGGCCTGGGCCTTCTTTCTTGTCGTTCAGCCAGTACCCATCGTACCTGTCACCATTCGCTACGCCCACACCACGAAGCCAACCCAGTTCATCAGTCAAGAGTCCACAGACCTCCAGCGCAATAAGATGCTCATATCCTACTCACCGAGTGTCAAAACGCCACGCCCAGAGCGCACGTTGCCACTCCACTGGCCTTCGTACACAGAGCGGTCCGACCCGTAGACCATGCGGCCGTCGCCCTCGCGCTTGTTGTTGGCCCAGAAACCTTCGTACCTTCCGCTGTCTTCGTGGAAGAATGTGCCAAGGCCGTGGCGCTGGTCGTTCTCCCACTCACCGGCGTACTGCTTGCGCAACTTGGGGTTGTTCTTGCCCTTGCTGGCATGGTGCTGCTTCTTGTCGTGCACCCAGTAGACGCCCCGCCCCTCGCGCTTGCCGTTGACCCAGTCGCCCTCGAACTTGTTGCCGTTCGCGTAGACGAGCACACCGTAGCCGTGCTTGGCGCCGTCCTTCCAGTCACCCGTGTACTTGCCCACGAGCGTATACTCGACGCGTCCACCGCCAGCTCCAGAGCCAGAACCGCCGCCCATGGAGGTGGCGTCCAGCACGTTCGAGTGCGTGGGCAGCCGCATGTCCGCGGTCTTTTTCTGCTGCACCCAGTAGACCGAGTGGCGCGGCCCATTGCGCGCGGCGAGCTTCTCCGTGAGCCGGCTCGGCGCGATCGTCGAGCTCGCGTGCATATCTCCGTGTCTCTACTCTTCAGTAGTTAGTTGTGCTCGTTGCGTGTGTCAAAGGGTCGTTGGGCTTTGCTTTGGGGCCAAGCCAAGGCCCTGGACGCAAGGAGCGCATGCAGCTATTTATACGGTCGGCGGATGTGAAAGGCATCGCTGATGTCTTATAAATAGATACTCGACGTGCCATGCGATGCATCATGAGTGTGCGTGCGTGTGTGCGTGTCTGGATGGGGAGATGTAGACTACGGATGCAAAGGGTGGATGTCATTGCGGCGCATGCACGTTCGACTCGCAGCTGCTGTCTCTACGCACCAGATAGTCAAGGAGCATAGATGCATTCGGTTGATTGCCGCATGCAAGCCCTCAGAGGCGCCCTCACGCGTGCGTGGAGTCCTCCTTGCTACCTCATGGGATCTGTTTCGTCACAAGCGGCGCGTGGCGTTTGCTGACCACACACACACACATGAATGGCTCCATTTGGTGTTTGGAGGGACAGAGAGCGGGGTCAACAGATGTGCTTCTGCCCACACAGAGGCGCACGAATGTAAATGAAACTCGTGAAGGAAGATCCGTAGAAGGAAGGAAGGACGAGGCAAGAGGCTCGCGATCTTTGGGCTGGAGATGAGACTGACTCATCGAATGATGAATGAATGGCTTGGCTGCCTGGCGGGAAAAAGAGCTGGTCAATCAAGCAAACGAACGAATGAAGGGATCAGATCGAGCCAGGGGCTATTGACACGACCCACTTGCCACATCAGCACCGTACACACTCTTGAAAGTGTATGTAACCGCTACTTGGTGCATAATAAACTTGCCACATTTACTTCAACGAGTAGAAATGGTGGCATCATCTGTGTGGGAAGCAGTCAGGTTGGGAAGAAATGGCTCCAATTTCGCCTGTCAGTCAGTCCCTCAGACACCTGGTGAAGGCGGCCGCGACGCAGCAGTATTACATGAGGAAAACCCAACCAATGCAGGGTGCAGCGTTGTGTAGTGTAGTGTAGCTAGCCAGTAGTTCACAGCACAGCAGGTCAGCTAAAGCCCTCGCCAAGGAAATTCGAGACCCTCGACTCTGTGAGTAACGCGTCCGCCTCTCCTTGGTCAGAGGCATCTCGCCCATGGCCATTTGGAGTCATTCTCCACCACACAAAAGCAAATGCGTGAAGCCTATTTTTGGTTTGGGAAATGAAGAAGCTTGATGTGGTTTCTTGTGCATTTTTCAAAATGGAATGTTGGTGGTGAATTTTGCAACATTGCGTGAGAATATCCACACAAAAAAGTCGCGCGCAGACTCAAAAAAAAAAGAATCATTTGCACACTCTCTCTGCCATGTTCTTCTCTCCAGGTCTCTATTTCCATGTTAAGACGATTTCTGTACATAGTTTCTATTGAAAAGTTTGTAAAGCCGGGTCTAAAGAGCCACTTCAGGTAGGCCACATGATGCACGTCCGCCTTGACTTGACGTCATCGACTCTCTGGCTTGTTGCGTGGCGGTCCCACTCTCATACAAATTTCCATACAAAAACAGAAACAGTGTGCTGTGCATCACATCTATAGACTAGACTGACAGAACAGGAGAGGAGGAGACCGCAAAGCAAGCAACAAACAAGCAAGCCGCAAGCAAGAAAGCAAGAAAGCAAGAAAGCGACAGCCTCGCCCGCTCGCCCGCCCATACATACATACACTTGCGCGCATTGAACAGTCACAACAGCAGCGAATTGGACCAGCAGCGCAGCAAGCCAAGCCAAGCGCACGTGCCGTGGCGACGCACCAGCCCACTCATTCATCCCTCGACTTGGTGACGCGACTGACTCTCCCCTGACTCACAAACCCACACTCACACAACAAGCAAGCAAGTGCAAGCAAGCACAAACACAAGAGACGCAAGTTGCTATTACTTGTTTGCTGTTGTCACACACAACGACACCAACAACAACAATAGCAAGCGGAGAAACAGCCGTCGAGTCGACCAGCAAGAAGAACAAGACGATCGAAGTGGACCACTCGCGCATTTGCCACATAGCGGACAAGTTCAGAGAGCTGCCTGCCTGCTTCACTCACCCAAAGCGAAGTGAAGTGATCCCAGCCGCGTATTATAGCGATATCGGTGGTGCACCCATCGCCGAAAGAGAGAGAGAGAGAGAGAGAGAGAGAGCAAGAGAGAGAGTGCGCGTACTGTCCACTCATCTCCCACAAGTGCAAGCAACACAAGCAAGCGCATCGTTTGCTTTGTTGCGTGGACAGCTCGACTATTCAAGCAAGCTGAGCAACAACAACTGGTCATCAAGCTTTCTAGCCAGCTGCGACAAGCGCGCCTGCTCCATTCTGCGGGTAGTCTCCAGTATTCGGCTTTCGCTCCAGAGGCGCTGACCACTGTAGCTCGTGAGCTACTCGTATTACAACGCGAGCGGAGCGGATCCATCCGCTTGCTCTCTCTGGCGGAATCGGAATCGCACACAATGGGCAGTCGCCTGGGCGTCCAGAGAGGCCGGAAGCAGGAGTACAAGCAGTCGTCCTCCACCGAGTTCCAGCAGAACCACCACCACCACCACCACGCGCAGTTCCCAATTGGCACGGAGCCACATCAGCACCCGGCCACCTACCCGCACACTGCTCGTGAGGGTACAGCAGCAGCTACGAGCAACCACCGTCTACCGACGAGTACACCAGGCTACCGCAGCACCAGCGACGCAAGCACCGCGAATTCATCGACCGCCACCACAACCAGCAGCAGCAGCAGCAATAGAATGAACAACAGCCAGCGACAGGCCCAGCCACAACAGATGCAAGCCCCACCACCTCCACCACCAGTA
The DNA here is from genome assembly GCA_038051095.1 of Globisporangium irregulare. NCBI lineage: Eukaryota > Oomycota > Peronosporomycetes > Pythiales > Pythiaceae > Globisporangium > Globisporangium irregulare. Next base: position 60,615 of record JALBZZ010000044.1, read on the forward strand.
TCAGCACCACCCATGCGACGAGGAGACCTTGTGCGACGCCTCTCGTCGGCGCGATCCATGCGCTCGTTCGACTCGCTCGACTCGCCATCCGGCAACTATCGCAGCACAACCACGCCCGGTACATCTATGACAACAGCCACTGTCCCGATTTCAGCAGCTTTGAACCAGCAATTGCAAGCGGAGAAAGAGCGCCGCAAGGTGGAGGCCGAGAAGATCTTGGAGGAAATCGCCAAGGAGTACGCTGCAAAGCGCGCCGCTGGGTTAGTGCCGACGATCCCCGTGCCGGCGCGCACGCTGCTCTGGGAGGAACTGGCGCGCAATGAGCGCAACCGCGTGGGCAAGCGCGGCCAGTGCGTGTTTGGCCGCGACACAGACAACATCTGCGGCTGCCAGAGCTACAAGAAGAAGAAGATTAAAGGACAGGAGAACCCGGGCGGCATCTGCGAATGCTGTAACCACGGCGCGCCGTGGCATCGACTCGCCGGCGGGTCCATGACGCAGCGCTCGTCGCGCGGTGGGTACACGAGGAGCTACGCTGGCAGCAGCGTGCGCGCATCACGCATTGGCAGTATGGCTCGCAGCGAAGCGCCGTCGACGTACTCCTCGATGGGCGGCAGCGAGTACGACGATGAGTACTACGACGAAGACTACGATGATGACGACGATGATGATGACGACGACGAGGACATTGCAATGGAAGTGGCTCGCCCGTACAACCCGTACGAGGGTCAGACCAACCAGTCGTTCCTGCCATACAACAATAACTACGGCAATCCCCATCACCCCCACCATCAATTTATAGAAACCGCGCCGCCGACCGCCGACTCTGAATACGACTACAATATGAGCAACATGAGCAACAGGAGCATCGACCGGAGCTCCATGTTCTCGAGCAACAGCAGCCTGGGGCTGCCGCCGCGGCTCTCGAGCGGCGCGAACCAGCTCGAGGCGCTGCTCAAGGCGATCAAGCGATACCGACAGCTGGGGCTCTCTGAGGACGAAATCGAGGAGCGCATCCGTGAAGACTTCCCACCCATGCAGCGCAACAACAACAGCGTCATCGACAGCATGCCGTTCGCCTCGGGCGAGCTCGCGAGTATGTAAACGCACACCAAAGACTGATTTGTGGTGCTGGTGGTGCTGAAGGGGCTGCGCTTCACTTACATTGGCATAAGTGGCGACAACCCAGGAGCTCCACGCACCCAGCTTCAGTAGTAGATGTATATAAACGTGATTCACACACCACCAAACTATGTGAACAACAGCGTGAAATTATAATCGATACAAGAATTGAAAACCAATCAAATGGACACTTCCTCATACAACACACAATCCCGTTCATTCACATGCGATTTCTGAACTTGCGAAACGGTTCCGAGTTCAGACACCTCAACTCTGTGCAATGGAGACTTTCGGCTCGCTTGTGTGCGTGGCCAGTCAGCCTAATAGAGAAGATCGAGTCAGCTCGCCAAGTGGATACACTGTTTTGGATACAAGAGATGCCAGTTGGCTGGCGACTTGTACGCAACTCTTCGTTCTTCCCATGTGTCTGTCTTGTCTATCTGTCCAAACTTACAAAAGAGACCAGCTCTCCTGGTTTTCTCAAATGGGATGTGTGCATGTATCAGAAGCATTGTTTTAAAAAATCTGCATAATTGTGTCTCTAAAATATAACCGGACGAGCCAATCTGCTCACCCTTCCGCGAGAAGAACTGGTTCCGTGTGCTTACCTCACTCTACGACCATTGCTTCGTTGTCTATCAGCTAAATACCTGAAGCGGGTCGGGGATGTTCACGAGTGTACTGGGACAAACTGACACTTCCTTGCTCACTAGCTTGGAGTTTGGAGCTTCTTGGGGGAGGGGGGCTGGCTGGCTTGCCGTACGCACAACAAAATAGGGTTACAGCTCCTCCACTGGTTTACAGCTTGAGCTTGTTGTCGCTCTCCTCATAGTTGGTGTTCTCGAAGATTGAGGTCACGCGCATCACAACAGTCCAGGTGATGGCCTGGCCCGGCGCCATTCTTGTCAGACGCGGCAGCAGACCCTTCCAGAGCGCGGCTGGACCCTCTTCCTTGGCGATCAGACGCAGCGCGTGGAAGAATCCCTTGTACTTGAGCTCCTGGCCCTTGACAGTCTCCTGTGCCATCAGACGCGTCTTCAGCACGTCCATCGGCGTGTTGAACATTGGACCGAGCGATCCGGCGATCAGACCGTTGACGAAAGTCACGTACGACGGCAGCGTCTTGCCATCGCCGTCCTCCTTCTTCCACACGTTCGAGTTCAACCAGGCCATCGCCATGAAGTTGAAAGCTTGGTTGCTACCCTGGCGCGCCATCGTCGGGATGTTGCCCTTCCAGAGCGCCGTGATGCCTTCGTTCGCCACGACCTTGCGCGCGCAGTCAACTGGGCCGCTGTAGCGACCAATGCCCACCTCCTTCTGCATGCGGGTCTTGATCACTTCGAACGGTGTCACAATGAGAACTGACTCAAAGCAACCGGCAAAGAGACCAGCCGTGAAGTTGATCTTTGGTGTGATCTTCTCGCCCGGGCCGCCCGCAAGCTGCTCGCGGAACCACGCGAACGAGCCGAAGCGCAGCGCGTACTTGAGCACCATGTTGGTCAGGAATGGCGACAGACCCTTGTAGAGCGCGAGGCCACCTTCCTCCTTGTAGATGGTCTTGCCGCAGTTCACCATGCCCTTGTACTTGCCAGACGTGTCGAGCTGCAGACGCGTCTTGGTTACATCGAGCGGCTGGAGCAGGCACGCCTCGGCGACACCGCCGGTCATGCCGGCTGCCATCTTGACCCACACCGGCACATGGCGGGTCTTGAGGTCCGACGAGAGCGCGTCCTTGATGGCGCTCGTGGCCATGACTGACTTGTCGCTCTGCTGGTTCGCGAGCATGTTCACCAGGCCGACGTTGTTGCCGTTGTTGTTGTTCTTGTTGTTGACACCTGCGATCATCGTGGCTGGGGAATAGAGAATAGAGACTGAGAGACCTGGAAGCTTGTTGAGCGTGCGAAGGTGCGAAGAGGCTGAGCTGGAGCTGGAGCTTGAGCTGCTGGCGTCGGATCCAAACGAAGAATGATCAAGTTCAGACGCGGGCGGCGTGGCATGGCACGGGATGTTTGCTGGCTTGCGGGGCTAGCAAAGCAAACCTTGCGCGCCTTCCCATATTGCAACTTGCGTTGCAACTTGACTTCCTTGTTTGCTCTCCCGACATGCTGTGTGCAACATTCAGAAATGCAACCCTCTTTTTGAGCAACCGACATCCTGAGAGCTTACTTTGATCAAGTGCGCGGTCAGCCCGTGCGGACGAGTTGCGAAACCAGGGGTTCAATCGAACGTTATTTTCAAACGTCGCCGTCGATCCTGTTGACGTGGACACGCCGGGTTCAACCCAGCTGGAGAAAAATCGTGCCGTGAATTTTGTCGTGCGAACAGTTTGTTTGGTTGAGATCCGAGCCAAAGTCCAAAGCATTGCATGCTTTTCTCTATGATGTAACCTCTATGATGTAACTGCGATCAAGCAACACAGCAGCTGCATAGAGCCCTATACAGGCAAAAGGCGAAAAATTGACCGCGGTTTGATGGTTTGAGCCAAAGGAATCTCAGATTCCCAAGCCAAATATGCACCTTCTGAAGATCAATCGATCGAGCAAATTCTTGATATATCCTGAAGGGAATACCCACCCCCGACTGGCTTGCTCGCTCGCTGCCGAAATACCTAACTATCCGATCCCAAAATAAGCACACCAAAAAAAAACAAATCCGGACGCCACCAAAGTTGTCTTGGTGGGAGCTTCGCAGATTGAGAACCGCAAGAAAAAGTTGGCGACGTAAGCGCAATAGCGAAACAACTCGCAACACGCAAGCAAACAGAACAAACAGAGCGAATGGCTTGAAAGCGGAGCGGCGGTGAGCGGCGCGTCGACGAGCGCGAAGCAACTTCAACTCGTCCGTGTGAGTCGGTCTGGCTCGTCCGTGTCGCGCGCGCCGCCTGCAGCCAGTGGATTGGGCTGCGCGAAGCGAAGCGAAGCCAATCCCGTGACGCATCGGGTGGTTTCAGTCAGGAGTGATCACCATGACGCCAGCGCGTCAGCCGCTGACGCTCTGAGCGCCTGGTTTGGCCAATCAGCGCGGAGATGGGACCGACTCGACCAATCCGAACCGTGCAAAACGTTGCGGGGCGGCAATCCAACAAAACAGCTGGTGTTTTTTTGCTGTTTTCAATCAAACGTTTGTTTGATTGTAATTGAATCTTAGTTCTTGTAGAGAGAGAAAAATGATCTCTCTATACAAGAGCCAAAATGTGACTCGCCCAAATTCTTCATATCGCACAAGTTGCTAGGAAGCCTCAAGCTGGTAAATGGCTTACAAGCGGATAAATGGCTACCAAGTTGGCTGACAAATGTCGAGGTTGATGGATGACGCAGCCATTTTCAATACGCTGCAACTGAGAAGGAGAAGAGATGGGAAAGTGGGTACAATGCGCGGTTTGGTTCGTTTGTGGATTTCGGTGCACTCAGCGCATTCGCTCATGCGACAGACTTGACAATCGCTGTTGGAAGTCGTCGCATAGGCACGGAATCGCTTGCGTTTCTGCTCTGCGATTAATACGCCACGCCCAGCACGCCCGGGCGTGTTGCATCGATGGATGAAACTGTGTATCGGGTATGACTGTCACAGAGTACGCGTCATGAGCTCAGGTCACTCCTGCCGAAGACATCACACCCCTCTGCCACGCGTGGATAGACGACCAACGCCGCCTGGTGCTCTCAGCGAGGGATCTGCAAAAGGACAACGTCCGCTACGACATCCAGCGCTCGCCCCAGGCTTACCTCTCGTGCATGTTGCGCATGATGAAGGTGGTTGAGGCACAGGACACGAGTGTCAAGACCTTGCCCATCCTCAAAGTTGTTCGCCGTAAATCGCCCTACTGAACATGAGGCTCTCAGCTCCGGCGAGGTGAACAAACGTCTCAGCCCCGTGTACAACAACGAGTACATCTTCTAGAAGCTGAAGCTGGGTGGCTGCATGCGTCGCTAGATACCGGAAGCTCATCTCCTGAAGCGGTCCGAAAAGCAGAGCATAAACGATAGTCGCGATCGGGGATTGGAGTCAAAGACAGCACCGCAGGTTTAACGAGCTCGTCAAGAGCAAGGGCTTTAGGACGATGTTTCGGAAGGCGGGCAACGGCGTGTACCTGGTCGATGAGTTCCGCACCAGCAGGTGCAGCGCGTGCGAACAGGGTGATTCAAGACGTTCCGGGAATGCGAGAACCCTCGATCGTACAGGAGCGGCAATGTTGGAAAAAAACCTCGAGACATACCAGTGACAAGACCTTTGGCTTTTTTTTCATGGATTCGAGGTGTATTTTATGCGTGTTACGGTGGTGCTGTTGACGGGTTGAATCGCGGCTTAATCACTCACTCACTCATTCGCTCACGGCGCTGCTATTGCTGGCTGGTATGGTGGTAGGTTAGTTGAAATCCTTGGCGTACTTGTCCTTCGCCTCTCGTTCTAACGAAGCGTTGATGCGGCCGGTGGTCGGGTCCGTGCCAAGCGGACGTCGGAATAATAAAATGTGTGGTTCCGGTCTACGAAAAAAGACAACAACAGGCAGCGAAATGGCAGTCACCAGAGCGTTAGATGATCAGATACAGCACAATTATCCATCAACTAACTCGTTGTAGCAGCAATTGGCTACCACACACTGAGAGAGAGGTATGCGGATACAGAGCGAAAACAAACAAGAGCCACACAACGTACTTGTGAATCGCATAGTGCACCCATCCGCGGCTCTGCTGGACGCCCAGTTGGCGCCACTCGGTCTCGCTCAACAGGCGATCCGGCAGGCTGCGCTGCATCTCTTTCGGAAGAATCACATGTCTGCAAGCGATTCACATCCGCATCGACCAGAGGCAGCAGCACACAGACAAACACAGCATTACAGAGCGTTAACCTTTATCGATATGGATATCAATAGGGCAACAAGACATAACATGACTATACATGCGCATGTTGCTAACCAATGCGTATCATTTGAGGTGTTAGTTGTCATGGCATGCTTCTCTCGTACCTGTACTCGTGCGTGTCGTCGACGTACTTCTCCGAGTACTCGATGCGGGCCGAGAGATCGTGCGCCATGGTCGTTGTGTCCGCAAGAGTGCGTGCGCAGGTCGGTCTGTCTCGCACGTGCGTGTGTGTGAATGCGCTTGGCGCTGCTCTGCTTGATCTGTTTCGATCGGCACTTGCTGATTGCTTTGGCGAATTGCCTTTTTCGCTCTCCCGCCTGTGTTGTTGTCTGTGTTTGGCAGGCGTTTGGACGCACGCAAATCTATACGTTCTCTTAAAAAAGGTCAATTCACGGATGCGTACAATTCGCAAAAGTGGGTAAGCACTTTTCCGATACATTTGCTATTTCAAGAAGAACAGTACTTTTTTGCTCAGAATCGTTTTTCATCGAATCCAGATGCGTACAAAAGTGCCGAGATACGTACGCACCTGACTCTTCCTTGCCACCACTTCCGAACTTATCAAGGCTCACTCGACTCCACTAAAATCGGTGTTCGGACTTTTGCGGAACAGAAACAGTCTCGACCATTCGTCGCTCTCCTACTTAAATCCGCTTCACTCTTTCCCGCAATTCAATTTTGATGAATTTTGAATTGACGGCGCGGGTCTCGAAAGGACGCGAGCGAAGCGCTTTGCTTTGGATCCTCGGATCTCATCTCGTCGACTTGAAGAGCTTGCCAACAAGCGCCAAAGAAAGAAAGACACGGACAAGCGCAATGGCACGCGAAAATGGAAAGCAGATGGAGACCGACAGTGCGTGTGTCTTCGTTTGATTGCTGTGTATTCGGTTGTGCAATAGTGGCACATTCACTCACAACTCTCTCGCGCTGTGACTGTTGATGGAACTACCCAGTGGACGAGCATGGCGACATGAAGGTGAGAGCTTGAAACTCTTCAGTGTGTGCGGTATGGTGCTCTCTCTCTCTCTCTCGCTCTCAATCCACAGTCTCCGATTATCAATCTGGCGTTTGATTCATTTGTGCTGCGTTTTGTAGAGTGACGCGATCGCCCAGGCAAGCGTGGCGCTCGAGCAGTTCACCCAGGAGAAAGAGATCGCCAAGCACATCAAGGTTGGTGGATGTTTTTTAGTGCAATATGAGCTGCTGCTCGCTGGTCTTGGTGCCTTTCTGATACGATCGTTGTATGGCTACAGACGTGGATGGAGGAGAAATACGGTCCGACGTGGCACTGTATCGTCGGCTCCGAGTACAAAACCGCGTTCACGTACGAGAGCAAGAACTTTGTGCGCTTCAATGTCGGCAAGAAGTGCATCATGCTCTTCCGACACCCTTGATAACCATCCATTCATGTGCGAACAACTCAGTATGGGAAGTTGTTCTCTAAAAGATCAACACGTATATTTATCAACAGCCAGATAGATGGGGATGTGAAGAACCAAACTCTGTCTTCCTCTTAGAAAAAAAGAAATTAAAAACGGGGTTGAGCAAGCGAGCATTCGTACAAACCGAATGTCCATTAATTGCGAGCCAAGGCGATTGCCTGTTTGCTTTCTCTCAATTTCCATGGCGTTGGTCACATCACACAAAAGAGAAAGGAAGCAACAGCAAAAGTCGCTTAGAACGCGGCGTTTCCTGGCCATCGAGGGAACGGGATCACGTCGCGAATGTTCTCAATGCCCGTCACGAAACGCACCAGACGCTCAAAGCCCAAGCCGAAGCCGGCGTGCGGCACCGTGCCGTACTTGCGCAGGTCCAGGTACCACTTGTACTCCTCCGGGTTCGCGCCAGACTCAATGATGCGCTGCTCCAAGACGTCGAGGCGCTCTTCACGCTGCGATCCGCCGATGATCTCGCCGACGTTCGGCACGAGCACATCTGCGGCCGCAACGGTCTTGCCGTCTTCGTTGAGGCGCATGTAGAAGCTCTTGAACTCCTTCGGGTAGTTGAAGATCACCACTGGCTTCTTGTACACCACTTCGGTCAAGTAGCGCTCGTGCTCAGACCCGAGGTCGACACCCCACGTTGGCTTCACGGAGAACTTACCCTTCTTCAAGTGCTCTGGCTCGCAGAGCAGGTTCACGGCGTCCGTGTACGAGATACGCTCGAACGGCGAGTCAACCGTGCTGGCAAGACGCTCTAGGAGCCCCTTCTCGACGTTTTTGTTGAAGAAATCGAGGTCTTCCGCACAGTTGTCGATCGCGTACTGCACGCAGAACTTGAGGTAGTCCTCCGCGAGATCAATGTCGTCCTTCAGGTCGGCGAACGCGATTTCCGGCTCGACCATCCAGAACTCGGCCAAGTGGCGCGACGTGTTCGAGTTCTCGGCACGGAACGTTGGGCCGAACGTGTACACGTCCGAGAGCGCGCAGCAGTGGGTCTCCACGTTCAACTGGCCCGACACGCTTAAGAAGCTTGGGCGGTCAAAGAAGTCCGCCTTGTAGTCGATCTTGGTTTCCGCGGTCGCTGGCAGCTTACCGTCCGGGTGCTTCGAGAGCAGCGTGGTCACGCTGAACATCTCGCCCGCACCTTCGCAGTCCGACTCGGTGATGATCGGCGTGTGGATGTACAGGAAGCCGCGCGAGTTGAAGAACTCGTGGGTGGCAAACGCCATCGCGTTACGCACACGCATTGCCGCGCCGTGAATGTTGGAGCGAGGACGCAGGTGCGCGTGCTGGCGCAGGTGCTCAAGCGTGTGGCGCTTCTTGGACATTGGGTACGTCGCTGGGTCCGGGATGCCGCCATACAGCTCGACCTTGGTCGCCTTGACCTCAATCACCTGGCCCTTCGCAGGGCTCTTCACGACCGTGCCGACCACGCTGAAGCTGGAGCCGACGCCGCCCGACTCAAGCGCGGCCTCGAATCCCTCGGTCTCTTCGCGGGTGATCACCACCTGCACGCTGTTAAAGCACGAGCCGTCGTTGATCTCGAGGAACGCGAACGCGCCGGCGCCGGCCTCACGCAGGGTTTTGGCCCAGCCCTTGACGGTCACGCTCTGGCCCTCCAGCTCGACGCCGCGCGCGAGCAGCTCCTTGACACGGATGCGGCTGCGACGGAAGAGTGTCGGCGCGATGGTCTTGGCGGGGGCGGGCACTTGGGCGTCCATGCTGCTGTCTCTCTTTTGATCTCTTGATCACCTGTGCGCTTGGAGGCGAAATGCGGAATACTGCTGGTTGCTTTTTTTGTGTGGTCACCCCTTCACTTTGCGCCGTTCTTGTGGTGTGATCAGTATTCCCTTTTGAAAGCGATCGCGGCGATCCATTTGTTTTAAAAGGGAAGGGAATATGGAGCCATCTCCATTCTTCATTCTGGAGCCAAGAGATAAACACAAGAGGCACGGATTTGACGTTGGTATCCGTCCTCTACATGCTACATTCAGGCTCTGCTCAGCACGTAAAAGTGCTTCTTTTCATTAGCAGAGGAGATTACTGCGTAGGAGTAGGAGTAGGAGTTAGCGAACGGCAGTTAGTTGTCCTCTCGCGGCTCTTCCGAGCCACACGCTAATTCTGTGGTGAAAACGCAGTGAGCAGATTGCCCTGCTCTGCCTGTAATCACTCTCGATAGGAAGAAGAGTGAAGGATCGGAAGGACTATATGCCTGTATTAGCGAACTGGACGTTTTGATGTAGGTCATTATCATTGCTTCGCGAAAAGACGTGAACCCATCTCGCAAAGCACATGGAGGCGAAGGTGTCCAATACCGACACTGAAGACAATCGCCATGGTAGCGCAGCGTCTGTGTCAGACGCTGAGCTAGCAACAGCGACAGCACTAGAGCCCTGTCGCGACTTCATCCCCGCACGACAGGACGTTGCGGAGCTGAGCGACCTCGCGGACTTGGAGAAAGTGGCGGTCGTGTCGTACAATGTGCTCTCACAGATGGGTGCGCGGCGACTGCAGCGACCCGAGAGCGGCGGCTACGTAGAGCCGGCGATCTTTACGATCGCAGGACGGCGAGAGAAGCTTCTGAGGTGAGCGGGTGTGAGAGCGTGTGCTGCTGTGAGTGCTCTTGACTGGGGAGGGGTACTAATCGTGTGTCTCTTTGTGCCTCGCTGATTCACAGAGAGCTCATAAGCTACGATGCAGATATCATGTGCCTTCAGGTGCGGCCTCGGTCTCTAAGTATATGCACTGTATTGACGCTCACACAAATCCTGTACCCCTTAATGGTTCTAGGAAGTGGACGATTATGACGACTGGTGGGCGGCCAGGCTCACCTCAGCTGGCTACGACAGCGTGTACGCGCCTCGCCCCGGTCAGAGCACGGACGACGGGCTCGTGACCGCGTTCCGACGCGACACGTTCCAGCTCTTTCGCTCCAAGCAGCTTAACCTGAACGACTTGGCGGCTAACATCGGGGATCTGAACCTCCAGGCGCGCGCCAAGCAGGACAACGCCGCGCTGTTTCTCTGTCTGCAGCCCTGGGAGAGTTCCAGGCTGCCGAGTGCGCTCTGTGTTATCAACACACAGCTCGCGTCTGGACAAGCGCTTGAGCTTGTGCGCGTGTTGCAAGCCGAGCATCTCTGCCGCGAGATTGCGGTCTTCAACGCCGACTTCCATTTGCCAATCGTCTTGGCCGGCACGTTCAACGCGTTGCCGAGCAGCAACGTCTACCACGTGATCCACACGGGACGGCGGCGGCCGTCCCCTCAATCCCCCTGTACGCCTGATCGCCCTGCTCTACAAGACCCAACGCCGACGTCCATCACCATTGTGTGGGAAACCCCGCAATGCCTGGAACCAGACGCGCCGGTGCTCGAGTACAAAATCGGCGTGAAGAACTGCACGAGCGCGACGATTGGCTTTATGCACGAAGTGCTGGTACCAGCGACCTCTGCGAACGAGTTCGTGATGACGACGCTGAGCTCCGGGGTCGCGTACCAGTTCCGGGTCGCAGCGAGGAACGCGCACGGCTGGAGCCATTTCAGCCAACCGTCAGCGCCATTGACGACCATGGTGGCTGTGAAGCTGCTTGGGAATGCCACTAAACCAGGGTTGAACGTGAGAGCAGAGAGCAAAACCAGAGGCAATTGGCGTGATGATGACAGTGATGACAGCGATGATGAGGGCTCGAAGCTATATATCGCAGGCGATCTTCCGCCGCAGGTGAAGCCCTACGACCCGTCTTTTGGCTCTGGACGCACGCCACGCTTCAATACCAAAGAGCTCAACCTCGACGTGTGTCCGCGAGCATTAGCGAATGGTCATAATGGCAATGCGGAGGCGAAGCGGTATTCTACACTGCAGCCGCGCGCGGATCGAGACGCTGAATTAATCCATGGCGAGCAGATGGAGAGCGCGTACGCAACCTACTTCCAGTACCTCTGCGAGCCCGAACTGACGTTCTCGAGCGCCACGTTCCAGGGCACAGTCGACTACATTTTCTATTCGTCGGACCAACTCGCGCCGTTCCAGTTGCTGTATCTGCCGACGGTCGATGAACTCGCAGGGCTTGGCGACAACATCCGAGCGCCGTTCGTAGTCCCGGACGTCGAGTGGGTGAAGCACAAGCCCAGGGACTGGCGCGACGCATTCGAGACGAAAAATGACGAGAATCGATACATGGGCGAGTGGGAGGCCCCGCTGCTCTTCAACATCGTCGAGCGGCCGAGTCCATGGCTGCCCAACGCGACCTACCCATCCGATCACCTGGCGATCGCGTGCGTGTTCGCCATGAAGAAGGATAACCTGGCCGTGAGCTGGAACTGAGAAGATCTTGATATAGTTTGGGCATTATAAACTAGGTTTCCTAAGAAAGTCGTGAGATCGCCTAATAACTAGAGCTCCGCGAACCTGCTCGCCATCGCTGACACGGACGCCGCGAGTTTTGTGAGGTTCGAGTCGCTCTTGGAGAGATCTACTGTCGTTCGCTCTTCTTTTGCAGGTGCTGGGGCTACACCTGAACAGCCGCGACTGGAGCGAAGTACAAGATGCGAGATCGCGCCAGCGTCCGGGTTCGCTGGCGAGTACCCCATGCGCGGCGGGGTCTCCAGGTTCACTCGGCAGACAGAGAACAGGTGAAGCTCCTGAGGCATGAGGTGGCGCTTGTTCGGGTCGCAGCGGAAATGGGTCGTCGGCGGCCACACGCTTACGTCGGCGAACATCCAGAAGCCGTTGTGGCGGAACAGGCGAATGTCCTGCTGTTGCTGATTGATCCCTCTTGAATCAGAGACTGCGAGGGCATTGCCGACGGTCTCAGTATCATCGTCGTCTTCACGCATGAAGGTCGGAGTCCCCGGGTCAGACCGGAGGCTATTGTCGTTCTGGAGCACGTACTTACCGTCCATGCCGTCGATCTTGGAGCCGCAGATGAAGAACTCCGAGGCGTCCAGTAGGTTGGTGTGGTCGTTGTTGCTCGGCTGAGTGGGGACATCAGGTAGCTGTTCGTGGTCCTCAGCGAATATCGTCGCCGCCAATGAGCCGAGCGCCATCACGGTCAGCGCAAGCCAACTCTGGAAAATCCTCATTGTAGATCAAATAATCGGAAGTAGTTGATTGAGCAGCGAGTGTGCTTGCTGTGTTGTGAGCTTCAGTTGTGATGGAGAAAGCGAGAATGGCAAAGCGACTGGCTGAGTGAGTGCGAGGCTGTTTAATAAAGATCATAAAGCGTCGGCAGCATGAACAGTCTGCGTCCGCTCAGAACCAATGTGTTTCCCTATCTGTGGAAAAGAAGATTCGGTGGAAGATCTTGTTACCTCTTATCTATCACTCTGATCTTCAAGCGGTACTCAATAACCAGTTGCTGGCGGTGATGGTTGGGAAGGCGCTGACGATGCGTTGATGTGGTACGTGGCGACGCTCAGAGCGAGGTCCACAAGGCGAAAGCTCTTTCGGAATGCCGACTGCACGCTGCGGTAGTCATCAAATCGACTATCCTTCATTGCCTTCGATGAAGACGGCAAGACGCAAAAGTCGGAGCCTCCAAAGTGGCAGGTGGCGTAAAATTTAGAGTCCCCAACATCCTGAACGCCTTGCATGAAATTCGCTTGGACTTCTCGGACTCGGGCGTAATGGGAAAAGAAACCCGAGGCTTCTCCGTTCGTGGCTGTCTGGCCCGTGTTCTGGAGGAGTGTGACGGTCAATCTGCTCAGTGCGTCGACGATTTGCTCCACGGCGATGACGGCCACCGTCTCGTTCTCTTCATCGCTGTGTGCCCCACTCGCTCGAAGCTCCGCAGCGCAGGCGCAGAGGTACGCGCCGCTCGAAGGCAGTAGATATCCGGATATCAGTGCGTTCACGACTCGCCACAGCGATTTCCGGACTTGCTGCTGCAGTTCGTGAGCTTCCGAGAGAGTGGACCCTCGCACAAGCAACGTCTTGAGTGGAAGGCGAGGGTGGTGCTCTGGCTTTGAGGAGGACTGTTCGCTTAGCGATTGAGCATCGACATTGAGATAGAGTCTGCAGTACGTCTGGATTCCATGAAGATCGCTCTTGCCATCATCATCGCTGTCGTCATCGAGACCTCCGAGACCTGGTGTCGGAACCTCCACCAGACGCAGTGTGATCGTCGTGTTTCCGATCGTTGACGGTAGGAGTTCCATCCACGAGTCGACGATCTGAGCTCCACTAAGCTCTGCTATCTGAGCCAGCGCTTTGTAGGAGTCGACGGAAACGCACCAGAGCTTCTGGTGGTGTCCTTGGTGAGGTTCTCGAGAGGTTTTCCAGCAGAAATCCATGGTCCTCGAGTCGATTTCGCCGTGGCAAAAGACGATCTCAACGTTTTCAAAGGCGTTTTGACAGTAGCTGGCGACATTGTTACCAAGGAGATACTCTGTCAAGTCTGGGAGCCTGAAGTCTCCGTTGATAACGACAACACCGCCTCGTATCTCAATGCCGGGATCAGCGGTTGTTGCAGTGTCGTTGGACTTTTCATATCGGAGTGCATGGCGAATTGTAGCTCTGTACTCGAAGTCGATGGGGATCAAGGCGCCAGAGAACACGAGCGAGCTGGAAGTCCCTCCGGATGACCCTCCGAGCACGATCCGAGTGGCGAGGATGCTGTCCACAGTGAAGGCTTGACCATGGACCCATGAAGACGAGCTGGTGGCAAAGTCTGGGAGGATTTCGATAGCGAGACGCATCGGGAGTGATAGTGCATCATGAATCTCGCCCAGTAGCCTGATACAGAACACAGCAGAGTTGGTAGATTCGCTACACTCTATGACTAAAGACAGAGAGGAAGAGAGACGGACAGGACGCACTCACTGGTTCTGGAGCTTTTCACCGAGCAATCTAAGTTGATCCTCTCGACTGTGATTATTGTTAAACCCGTCGATCACTTCGCTTATCGGCAGACGCATCTTCTTGAGTGTCTACACAGTAAGACAAATAGATCGATCGATCCCACTCACTCACAGCGAGTACGAAGTGTCCACACAGTTCAAACAACACAAATGCACAACACACACCTCTAAGCACGTCTTCTCAGCGCGAGTGAGCACTTTCCGGACCATGTCCCTAGTAGAAACAACCACAAGTCATTACAACATAATTGGAGACCTGGTTCCAGCAGTGTTGATGCTATCGCTCAATGAATTGTATCGCTGAGTTCGACATACGCTGGAACTCCACGTCGCTGGAGATCGATCGCCGCCTCGCCAAGCACGCTGCAGAGGTTGAGCAGCGTTGTGCATCGCTAGTATCGAAAGACAGAGTCGCACACAAAATAAATAGAGATGACGATTGTTGTGTGAGAGATACAGGTGGCAAGCCTAGGGTCCACCATGGTACTCACAGTCCCGTAGGATCGCATTTGCTCGTCCAAGCCTTCGTGAACGATCGCGAGCGCCGCGTGCTCGCTGTGCAGCGCCTTCAGGATCTCAAACGCGTCGGACGTGAAGCGCGTGTCACCATCGATGTCTATTGTGAAGAGAGCGAAGAGAGAGAGCATTAAACCCAAAGCATCACTGAGTCCGTAACGAATAAAGAGCAGAGTGTACCTGCGACCTGCTTGCGAGCCTTCCCAGGTCCATAGAGAGACGTCGCGATGCGCGCGATCGCTGCCAGCGCATGCAACAGCTTGGACTCCTCCATTATGCGTCCCCGTATCCAACTTGCGATCTTTCTCGATGGATAATAATACCGCTTGTCATGAGAAAGCACAGAAACAATTTCCACAAGCCCTTTCAGAGCGGCAGGCAAACTCAGTTCGTTCTTCGTGGTGGTACAGGAATGGACGACGCGTCGACAACATCAGCGTTAATTGGTCATGCAAGTGAATATGCCAGTGATGCTGGTGAATCGTCATCCCCAGAGCCACTGTCGTCGAAGCTGCGGCGGCATGGACTGAAAACCGTGTCGATGCTGCTGTTGTCGTCCACTGACCTGAGCATCTCGGTTATCGATCCGCTCGAGAGCTTCGAGGCGCTTTTGGCAGAGGACCAACTGCGCGTGTATCATCTCTATCGCGCGGCCTGCAAGACGCGAAAGGTATTGAAAGCTGAGGATGGAGAGCGCTGTGAATAGCCTCGCCTAGCTGAACAACTCTATTCCTCATAGTAGACAAAGGCTGTTCAGTCGTAGCTATGTAGATAGGTAGATAGATATCCCCTTACCATGTGGAGCTTGTGCTTGTTATGCCTACATGTAGATCGCGTTCCTCCAGCCGTCCGCCGAGTCTCTGGCCATCTTGTTGCTCTTCCAGGAGCTTTTCCACTCGCCGCTAGAGCAGACACTGAGTGCTGGGGAAGTGATCGCCGACCTCCAGAAGCTCTGCCACAGCGAGAACCTCTCCGAGGCGGTCGTCAAGTTCCTAACCTACGTGGCTCTGTCTACTGCAGTCTAACTCTCCATGGGCTACATTGTCGACAAGGTAGTATCTGATATTTTGTGAATATGTTTTGTGATGAATATTGCAGGCTCTGTTCTACTACAATTTCGGGAACTACGACCTCCAGACTGGTGGCAAGTACGTATACAAGCTTCGCTGTACCTATCATCTGAGACCAGTTTTGCTTACATACTCTTTGGCTTTGCTGCCTTGGCTAGAATCCTACCAGAGCTCCCTCAGTACGATTTCAAGGAGATTGTGCAGTCCAGTCGCGCGTTCACACTCAACCGAAGCCCCCAACGACTCCAGAAGCTGCTGGAGAATCCGCTCGACGTCATCTATGCACCCGGCTCTGATTCTGATAGTCGCCAGGCTGGTGAGACCTCGTCGAGCGCTCTCATCCACCCATTCTACAAGGAGGTCGCCTTGAAGGACGCAATGGTGGTCGACAAGACGCTGAGAAATCACCGGGTCCCGATAATGAACACGCGTGTGCAATGTCGCACAGACAAAACCACTCGCGCCAAGGTGTTCACTGTCTTTCAAGCTGCCGCAACACCTTGTGATTCAAAGGCAACAACGAAGGCTAGCGAGGACTGGGTTGATGAGGCCAACGCATCGCCAGCCTTCAGAGATCCGTCTGTTGGAGTTCGAGTGCTTCAGATGCAGAATCGCAACCAAATTCACCTCATCCGAGGCGATTATGAGCCCATGCTGACCAAAATGAGCGAGGAGATCCGCAACGCAGCGAAGCCGGATACTCCTTCTCAAGATGGCACCCTAGCAGAAGGAGAAGAACCTCTAGCTCAAGCTCAAGCTCCTCAGTTGCTGAAGCACATCGTTCAGTTCTTTGCAAATGGGGACGTCGAAGCGCACAAATCGGCGAAACAGCTCTGGGAAACTCAGGATATCAATTCCGACCCCTTGAGTTTCTTCGCGGATATGTTTGCGCTACCGACATCACGAGATCTACTGCGCCCGTGGGGCGCCATCGAGAGTTTCCTTGCGATTCGCAATCCGTTCTACCAAACCCGGACGCAATTGCTACTGACAGAACATCTAGGTGAGCTCTTAGGATCCCTGCCGTTCAGCCGCCTCACGAACGCAGAGCAGTACCTCCAGCACATATCAGTCGAGTGCGTGGATCTGGTCCTAACGGGAAGGTGAGCGTCCGTCCTGAAGCTTCAGCACAGTCTCCAATGCTGCGGTCGTGCCCTTAGTGGTGGCGATAGCGAGGGCTATGGTGATGGTAACGGCTGTAAGAAGCACAAGGTGATGCTGCTCACCAATTGCATGGGGAGCTACGCCACTGACCTCATCGCGAAGGAGAAAGTGGAGCTGCTGGAAAGCTTTCTGAGCTCCACTGTGCGCGACTTCGCCCGCGACGAGTGTGAAAAGGTGAGATACTTTCTATGCGAAGACGTGCTTTCGCCAGCGACAATGGTGCTTTTACAGACAAAGGACGCGATGAACACTCAGTTCAACCTGGACCGAGACCAAGTGAAGTATCTGCCGCCAGGGCTCGGAGTCATGAGTGATGATAATGAAGACTGGGACCATGACAACGCAAACAAGTCAGATGCAAAAGCCCGCGAGCACCAGCACCTTCTGTGGAAGCACAGCAGTCTAGGAAGGAAAGCCGATCGCTGGTTCTCCCCTGACGAGTCGTATAGCACCAAATTCCCATCAGCGATCGCTGCTGTCCTTGAAGAGTGCAGGAAGTTCGTTGTCGGACTGCACCTGAGTCTGCAGAAGCGTGTGCAGCACCTCGTGTTCAGCGACTGGAATGATTCCGTTTCTGAGCCGAAATCGCAGCAGCAGCATCATTTCCAGTCAGTGTATCGATTCGCAGTGACGTACTGGACTGCCGAGCTGCGAGACGCATTGTTGGGATTGCTGTTCTACTTCAAGTAGCACTTCCGCTCGGAGAACACGAAGATGCAGGCGCGGTTCATGGTGGTGCAAATGCTGCTGTACGATGGAAGCAGTGGGAGTCCAGAACGGTACGTAAAGACCGACGACAACGTTGTGGAGTTGCTTGCGCCCTTCGACAGCGCAACTTGCAATGTGAACGACATCAACTGCTCCGGGATGATTCTGTCCATGCGGCTGCATTTTCCTGCTCAAGATGAGACCAATTGGGTCCACAAGGCGAAACTACGCAGTCGCAGCTGGCTGCAGAAGATCCAGTGGCTGCAGATCACTGGCAACGTCCAAATGAGCAACGATTTGTATCAGAGATTATCTCAAGTGAGCGATTTGTTCCTCCAGTATCGAAAGCTTCTGCTCTCGAAGCTCGCGTCGCCGTCTCTAGATGCTGGAAAGGAGTCAACACCAACGGCTACTTCATCAGCCACTACATCCATCAAGAAAGCACAAGCACCAAGCCAACAGCGCCACCGCCAATCACTCACTACATCGTCAGTTTCACTCAGGAGAGCTCGCGATACTCAGACCAAAGCGTCTGCTCTGTGGAACGCGTCGAGTTTCGCGCACGACACGCTTTGGATCCCTCCGATTCTCCAGCTTTGCGGGAATTCTTACTCTGCTAAAGCGTCAGACGAGCGTGGAGCGATGGCAGCAGAGCCACAACCACATTTTGAGAATGACCCGCCGACGTCTCAGCACGTGGTCATGCGCGTGTTCAAATCCGATCTCGCGCAGGCAATCGAAGCCACCGTGCTTCTGGTTAGCGTCATTGGGATGACCAGCAGCCATCATTCTCACAGCCGACGAGTGATGCTCTTGACAAACTCAATCTATGTGGACCACGTCCATAGAGCTATTCGAAAGATGTGTACCACATATTCAAAACGGCAATTGTTCACATTGGTCAAATACGCTGTCCAAATTAAAACTCAGTATTATTTCGACATTTACGACGTTGCTGGTGTTGTTACAACAACTACTTGTTGCCATTCATTCAAACGTAGTCAACCCAACCGGAATTGACGAAGAGCTCCAAAGCGTCGAGCGGAAAGAACGCCAGAGCTCTCTCTCTCTCTCTACGCACGCGTGAACCCCACCGCCGCCGCCGCCATGTCGTCCAGTATGCTTCTGGACAAGTCGCTTTTCAAGAAGACGCTGCAGGTCGTCGGTGTGCGCGTGGAGGCCAAGAAGATCGGCAAGGTGGTGAAGGCGCTACACGGCCACCTGCTCAACCGCCCGCGCCTGCGCAACGTCGTGCCGGACCCGACGAACCCGGACCCGTATAAGAACTCGAGCAGCAAGCTCGTGCTGCTGAACGAGAAAGTGCAGGACAAGGAGACATTGCAGCCGCTGGCGCCGGAGCTGATCTCATTTCTGCGCGAAGAAGGGCTCGCGTTCGTGGAGCACTCGATTGACCTGGACTACTCATACTTCCCGGTGGACCAGGTGCTGTCGCAGATCCTGCCCGAAGGCATGGACATCCCGTCGTCGTTCGAGAGCGTGGGCCACATCGCACACCTGAACCTGCGCGACTGCCACCTGCCGTACAAGAACATCATCGGCCAGGTGATCCTGGACAAGAACCAGCAGATCCGCACAGTCGTGAATAAGATCGAGAGCATCGAGACCAAGTTCCGTACGTTCCCCATGGAGGTAATCGCGGGCGAGGACGACATGGACGTCGAGCTGCATGAGTGCAAGGCGCTCTTTCGCTTCAACTACGCGGAAGTGTACTGGAACTCGCGGCTGCAGCAGGAGCACCTGCGCATGATCCGCTCGTTCTCGCCCAAGGACGTGGTCTGCGATATGATGTGCGGCATCGGTCCGTTCGCGATCCCGCTCGCGCTGCGCGGCAGCAAAGTGCTTGCGAACGACCTGAACCCGCGCAGCTACCACTACCTGGTGGAGAACATCAAGCACAACAAGGTCGAGAAGATGGTGGAGGCGTACAACCTGGACGGCCGCGAGTTTCTCGCCAAGATGCTTGCAGAGAAGAAACAGTTCTCGCAGGTGCTGATGAACCTGCCGGCGATCGCGCTCGAGTTCCTGGACGCGTTCCCGGGCCAGTTCGACCACTGGGAGGGCGAGCTGCCGTTCGTGCACTGCTACTGCTTCTCGAACGCCGAGGACGTCGAGAAGGACGTGCTAGAGGTAAGAGAAAAAACTCTTTCTCCTGATGTGTTTGGTTCTTGATCATGATTGGTGTATGGATATTTACTGCGTGTGTGGTACCCCAATGCTTGAAATTGTGCCTTTTGCAGCGCGCTGAGACCATTTTGGGCGGCAAACTCAACCCTGCGACCACCAAGTTCCACCAGGTGCGCGACGTCGCGCCAAAGAAGGTGATGATGTGCATTTCCTTCCAGCTGCCAGAAGAGATCGCGTTCAGCGCCGAGCGCCGGGCGACCGAGCAAGACGCCGCCAAGCGCCGAAAAACAGAGGAGTCGACGACTGCATAGAGAAAGAAAGAAGCGCACTCAGTGATAGCAAACAGCCGTGGAATGCGAGGAGGAATAGAAAGGTGTGGTTGAATTACGTAGTTAATGCGGCTCGTTCGCTGCTACGGGTTGCACTGATCTCTACGATGTCGTACTTGAACGAGCGCGAAAGACAGATTTAGTCAGTACACTACCAAGAAAGACGCATCAGATATGCAAACGCAACGCACAGAAGTACAGGACCTGGAGGGATTTCCTCGAGCGAGCGCGCTGTTTACCTCATGCCGTAAAACAGGTAGGTCTTCACTTTGTTTCGACGAATGTCTTCGGGGTCGCCATGCTTGATCCCGAAATCGTTGTCCATCAGAATGCTGAGTTCCATGATGTCCCGTGCTTTTATAGTGCTTAGCGCCTGGATGGTGGGAGGAAACGGAGGCGACGGGTACTCATCGCCCATATCGACACGACGTGCCGCTATGGCTGGCCCACCTGGAAAGCCCGGTCCATAGGCTGGGTTGACTCGCAAGTAAGATCTCAACTGAAGCCTACCTGCCCATGGATCATTCTTCGTACGCTCTTCGATGCGAGCATTGTGCGCTTGTCGGGATGCATTGTCAAGCACATCTAACCGCCCGTCGAGATCGTCGAATCGGATAGTGAATTGGCGGTCCATCGCGAGTATCCGGCGGTCCATCGCGGGCATTCGGCGGTCCATCGCGAGCAGTGTGAGGTTGACTGTGTTCATCGCTTGGGCCACAACATTGTAAACCGCTGCCAGAACAGCATTGCTTGGCAATAGCGCTCCAGGGTAGTCGTGCATCACGTGTTCACTCAAAACCGCAAGCATTCGTTTGTTCGCGTCGAGCACTTCCTCGGGAGTCACAGTCGCGCTAAAGATCGCCGCCTCTCGCGCACGGTGTTCTGCGACTGCTTGCAAGAGAAGTCCGTTGTCCAAAGGCGTGTTTGCTACGACTACAGGCGCGTTCGTCAGGGAAGCTCTTGCAGCAGGATTCGCGACATTGGGCAGCGAGGGGATGTCGAAGCGGTACATCGTGCTTCTTGTGGGCTTCTTCGTCTCCTTGCTGCTCTCTGTCTTCGGTGGTGAGTTGGTGAATGAACGCGCCATAATCTATTGAGTACGCGCGTGCGCAGTATGGTGGGGAAGGCAAGTTGCTTTTCGCGCAAGTTGCTTTCCTTGTGGAAGAATGACAATGAAAACGTGGGCAACATTTAAGATGAGATTTCATTGCAGAAAACACCACAATATTTCCACGGGTCACAAAATACAGAAGTGGTGCGTGTCTCCACATCAATCAAATGCTATTAAGAAACAGTAAGCTGTTCATCTTCGTCTTTGACGCATTTACGAGCCCGTGGACGCGCCTGGCGATGGTGACTGCTTTACCTCTTGCGCAATTCTTCAGCATTGGTGCAACCAAATCTGCTCGCTTGAGTGCGAAGAGACTTCCATGAAGAAAGGTTCTGGATGGAGTGCGTTATCGTCAAACCTTTCAACAACGCCAAAGTTGCACAATGGCTTGTGAGCGAGATGGATCTGGGAATGCTTGAGGTAGAGCCCCTTGCAATCGAGACTAATGCGGAAGGGAATTGCGATGCTCCTAAACTGCAATCACCAAACGTACGATAACGACACTGCGCATCCAGAGCTTCCTATGCAACGCAGCAGAGGTAATGCATTTGGCAGGGCTCAACTCCCCGTTGACATTCATTCCTCGGTCGAGTGTTTCCTTTCAAAAAGGCAACTTGGTCACCCTCCCTCACTCGTGCGTGCATCGGGTGTGTTTGAGAGCGAGTGTGACGCTTTCATTCGCGAACTCGCCACCAGCAGCAGAGAGCAACTCAGTCAACCAGTAGAAGACAACAAGACCAAGCCACGACCGAAAAGAAACGCGATGTATCGCTTTGCCATTCCCGCGCTTCCACCCGTCGCTAATCCGGCTGCAAGAGCGTACCTGTCCAGTGCACCAGCAGTTGAGCCGGAGACACCTCTGAACGACGAAATCCTCTCTCTGGCGATCGAGGAATACCGCATGCGCAAAGTGGCAGCACTTCACGCTGCTGTGACGTGTGAAGAGGTCCTGCTGGCGAAGAAAGCACGCGGTGCTGATGGAGCACATGGCGCACGACTATCCAGTGGTGGATCAATGGGCTGGTAGTGTTGTGCCGCCTTGGTTCACAACAGCGATGGACAGCATCGACGCCCGATTTGCATCGACAAATGCCCGCTTGGATGTCCTCGACAACGCTGCGAGGAAAGCGCACAACGCGCGCATTGCGAATCGTTCTGCAACCCAGCCTTGGATGATCCAAAGGCCGTTGAGCCCCTTCATCCGGGTCAACGCTGACATCGGACCAGGCCACCCAGGCGAGCCGCAAATAGCTGAAAAGGACCTACCTGTCGTGGCTCTGGGCCAGGAGTTCCCGTCACCCACATTCCCTCGCACAATCGAGGCGCTCAAGAATATGACCCCGGAGAATATCAAGATGCTCAGCATGCTCATGAACAACGACTTCGAAATCGAGGCTGGTGACGATCTCGACATACGACGCGATAAATTGAGAATTTTCTTGTTATATGGCGTCTAAGTAGTTCGCTGATCTCTCTTCGGCTTCTCTTTGTTTTCAGAGATTAATGGTTGGTGCTAGTGTTGATTCCATGCGTGTCTGGCGGAAGTAAATCTTTGTAGCGCTTTCTTTACCATTGAAGGAATCGTTCAACACGGCATGGCAACCAAACCTATCAAGTAGGCGTCTTTAGCAGCGCCGGTACTTATATTCCACCTCCTACCACTGGCCCGTCCACGGCATAAAAATGTCCTAGCTGGTCGAAGAAGGAATGCAAGCGAATACACTGGGATCTGATCTCTTCACACATCCCACGAGGAAAACTCCTTTGGTACCATGGACCAGGTTCTCTCTTGTTTTCTCTCTTTTCGAGAGCAGATTTCTATGGTGTTGTCAAAGCACGCGATGGGGCGAACGTTTCTGTCTCTACTGGGTGTTTGACTGCAGTTTCTTAAGCAGAATATAGCAATCTGGCGGCTCAATGCGCTTGTAGTAGTTGCGGATCGTCTCGGTGATTTCAAAGCCGAACTTGCGATAGAACTGGATCGCGACGCTGTTGCTCGTCTGCACGTGGAGGTAGATGTGATCGACACCATCGTGGTGCGACTGGTTGACGACGCTCTGGAGCAGTAGGCTGCCTAATAAACACATCACCAGCGTTTCAAAACAACAAATGAGCGGCTTCGCACTTTAGATTCGAACAACTTCAATCAGGCACAGCGCTCATGCACGCACCGATCTGGCATTGACGATAGGACTCGAGCACGCCCAGCGTCATGATGTACGTGCGCTGCAGCGTCAGGTGGTACTCGATGGGCTCGAGGCGGCAGCAGATCGCGCCGACCACGCAGTTGTCCACGTAGGCTAAAGCAGCAAACAAACAGGTCAGCAACGCATCTCACAGGATCCCCTATAGCAGGTACACCACGCATTGCAGTAAGCTTAATGCCACGTACCGAACTTGGAGTACTCCTTGGGCGTGCGCAGGATGTCGCTGTAGAACGTGTCGTTGTAGCGCACGGGGAAGATCGTGATGTTGAGCTTCCGCAGCTTCTCTACGTTCTTCTCGTTGATGCGGCCGAACTGCACCTTCACACTGCACTGTTGCTGCTGACGGACAGACTGTTGCTGTCGTAATCCCATCTTGGGTGCAGCAAGCTCCTCCGTGGCTTTATTGAACATCGGTGTGACTGTCGGTCTAAGTGCCTCGAGCTTCTCTGGGTCAGTGAGCAGGGTGGCAGCAGCAACAGGAGACATGCGGCGAGGTGAGCTGGGGTCTTCTTTGCTGGTGGCGACAGTGCTTTTGGCGAGTTGCTGTTGCTGACGCTGCCGCGCTGCACTCATGTCCAAGGGAGGCGCCACCATCGATCAATGTTCAGTACCAATTGCGGTGGCTGATGGAACAACTGGGAGATGGAGCTTGTAACGACGCAGACCTTGAAGCTGGTTCCTAACCTTTTACTGCAGATACAGTGCACGTCAAAAAGTTAAGGACAGCAAAAGATAATTGAATTATGTGGA
>JALBZZ010000045.1:0-84796 GCA_038051095.1 Globisporangium irregulare
TAACAGCTTGTGCGGCTGGGACTTGGAGGTCGAAGTGGAATGGTTTTGGGGGGGGTGGTAGGTTGAGATGCGAAGGGAACCCATCGTTTTGAGGAATGATCAGTCTTGTGTCTGTTCTTCAGCAAAAAAGCTGTATCACGCCCTCGAAGAACCAAAGATCCATCAAAGTGAGACAATAATAAGTCACAGAAATCGCCCACCAGCAAGCGGAAATCAGCATAATTAGCAGGGTTTGTGTCACCTCTCTGAGTGCTCTTTGCTTCGTCCATCAGATGCTGCTTCAAAACGGCACGTCGTTTGATCATATTGTTAATCAGTTAGATGCAAAGTCCAATTGTACTGCATGCATGTACGATTCGTTGACACCTCTGGGTGCGTTTGGCATTGCCAACGCAATGCAGAACTGGTAAGTCGTACGACTCTTCGATGGTCGATGTTGAATTCTGCCATCGAGTCATGCTTGCGCACCGTTCAGCGCATGTATCGTGCAAACGCGCTTGTTCAGTCTCCACGAGGATTCTGAAATCATCTCGCTGGAAGTGGAGTACAGGAAGACCCAGTCGTATCACTTCTGTTCACCTTTCTCTCTCTCAATTAAACTAGTGTCAGTAGGTATTAATATCACTTGGGCGGCACAGGAGGGTCACAAACAAAGCGAGAGTCGCTTCTTCCTCGGCGTCTTCACAAAACTCGCAGACCGGTTTATCTTGGACAAGTCGCGGGATTTGTCTAGTTTGTGCTTCTCGACATGCTAGGGTAAAAAAGAACATGTTCCACACACAAGAATGTTAACGATCATGAATCGTGTGCATCACACAGAGATTCCCAAATACCAGGATGGCTCATACCGTCAAAAGCGTAGCAGAGGCGGAAGAGGAGGCCCCAATTGCAGTAACTTTCACTCGTGGATGCTCGAGGATCAGAGCAGCGCTGGGTCGGCACTTCGGGTCCGAGTGCATCATCTGTTGTTTGGCAGGTTTCGATTATTAGACACAAGAGTTAGGTTCCAGGACAACCCTCAACAAATCATCGAAGACCCATTTGTGTACCTTAATAATCAGCTCCGATAGCTCTGTCGAGTACTCGGACGGAAACTCGGGAAGTTTGCCGTTACGTAGCTTGTGCCATTGCTCGCCAGATGCTGGAAGCGTCATCTTGGTAACAATTTCCAAGAGCATGATCCCCAGGCAGAAGATGTCCGCGGACGGGAGACGCTCGCGACTGGCGAGCAGCTCTTTCGCCATGTACACTCCGTCGCCCTCGAGATCAGTCATCTTGCTGCACGACGAAGTGGTCACTTGGGTCGCCATTCCGAAATCGCCAATTTTCAAATGTCCGCTCTCGGTGATAAAGATGTTGTCAGGCTTGACGTCCAAGTGCACGATGCTGTGACGATGAAGCACTTCGAGTCCCAATGCGACCTCGCTCAGGATGCTCCATACATCGGCTTCCGGGATGTTGCTGCTGCCGGTGCTTGCGGTTGCTTTGATCTCTTTTTGCGCGACAAGAAAGTCTCTCAACGTCCCGCCGACACACAGCTCCATCTGCAAATACAGGTAACCTGAATAACCATAAGAGTTGATGTTGATTTTAATTGTTTTGACATAAGCACAGAATTGCAGACAAAGTTGCTTCCTTACCGCTGTCCTGCCACGCCTGGTAGCATCGCACGATATGGTCAAAATGATGGATCGAAGACGACAGTGCCTGTAGAATCTGGATCTCTTGCATCAACATGGATCTATGCAGCAACAATTTCAAAACAGTTAGTCCCATAAAGTTCATAGCACTATTGCAAAAGAAACACACAAAAGCTCATCGTCACCCTTGTCTACTTACCGTTCCCGCTCGCTTCGGAGCTCGTTTTTCGATTTCTTCACTGCGTAAAAAGAGCCGTCACGCGACGAGCGAACCTTGTACACCTCAGCAGAGACTCCGGATCCGAGCCAGCTCAGCGTCTCGAGGTCTTCGAAAGGAGATCCAAGCTGATCCTAGTGAGTTCAAACACATGTATACGTGAGCCCACCGAGTTCATCAAATAAAGTAGAGATCGCTTCTAACTCAGATCAAATGGTGGAATACCTGGGTATCCGCGATTGTGAGCGTCGTCAATACTTCTCGACGGCCGAGGATTTCTTGGCGGGCTACTGAGTACGAAGGGTACATAAAAACAATTTAGACAATGGCTGATAAAAAAAGTATGGCAATACGGCTATAAACTTACATGGCGTCCCACTGATATTCTTCTGAGGCGTTCGTGGGGTCTGCTGAGCCGGACTTTTCATCGACAGATTGGCATTCATGTGCTTGCTGAGTTTGACTGTTGTTGGGCTATTCAACGGCGATGTTGGCACAGACGAGATCGCCTTGGACCGCACAACCTGAGTGGTTGCAACCTTATCCGGTTCGCTTCCCTTGACAAACGGAGAAATGAGTGGGTGGCGGTGACCTGGAGCTGTTCGTAGCTGCCTAGATGCTGTTGACTGCAGCGCCGGCGAGCAAAAATCGGATGAGTTGGCGGTGGAGTTACTTGCGACAGTACTGCGTCGCTTGCCTTTTGTCGGAGTCGAGCTCGAGAGTCGCGGCTGCTGCTCATCAGTGTCCACGGATTGCGTCGTTGCCATAGGCGACCATGGTCGTCTACGCAAAATTCTCTGCGGGCGATGAGGTGTCGCATCCTTTACAGCCGCATTCAGCCGCTCGGAGCGTCGCACTTTGTACTGATATGCTAGGTGATTTTCTTTATTGCTGTTGGTGCTACTGGCGTCGCTGCAAACACTCCCACGGTGGTCATCCCTACTCCTCTGTTGGCCACCTTCTTCGTCACTATGATTCTCCTCCAGATCATCATCGCTGCTCTCGCTGCTCATACGATCCATGAAAAGCGCTTTGTTCACTCTCGGCGATCCGGGTCTGTCACAGTTGTACGTGACAGTAGCTGCTGCTTTCCGTGCCGTTGCTGCTGCATCTGGCGACGGCAACTCCGACGAGCGCCTCGTGCGCTTTTGCCCACTGCTCGTGGTGCTCTTGCTGCTGCTGCCACCGCTCGAGTAGCTGTGCACGCTGCCTCCGTAGCTGCTGACGTTGCTATCATGATGCGTGCTGCTGTTGCTGGCAGGCGGTGTCGGAGAGCTATCGTCTTCCAGCGTAGTGTCGAAAAGCCTGCGTGCGCGCTCGGGGGACCGCATCGTCGCCATCGCCGCTTGCTGAGATGATAAAGATGCCGTTCGGTTGAGCCGTCGATGCTTTTTTGGCGGGAAGCCATCCTTGTTTTTTCGCGCGGATTTTTCATGGCAAAATACCGGTACACTCCTTTCTGCCGGTATTTATTTTAGCCAATAATAAATCTGAAAATAAATACCGGTATGTCAAATTACCGCGCTCGGTGCGTCTCTTTGATACCTTTTCACTCTCAAGTCAGAAAAAGCATCAAAAGGCAAAACGCTCATCCAGATTTAGGAAGTAGCGGGTGAAGAAGAAGCTCGCATTCTGAGCACACGTCGCCTCTACAAGCAGCAGCAACAGCAGCAGTGCTCTGTGTGCGCGTGCGTACGTGAGAATCAGTGAGTCGTGCGTGAAGGGCCAAGCGACAGCACCAGCAGCTTCAGCGTGGAAACGACAGAGCTATTGCTGATTGTGATTGAGTTTGCTTCTTCAACTTCCTTCCAAGAAAAAAGAGATAAAGGAAGGCAAGATGCTGGGCAAGCTCACACACTGGCTGTCGATGAAACTCGAGCTGGAGGACAAGGAAGATGACACGCTGCGTCTGCGCTTTGACGCGCTGGTGAGTGAGATAACTGCGCACGCGTATATGCATAGATTTTGGTGGTTGAAGTAGAGTTCATTTCGGTTAATCTGGATGTATTTTATGTGATGGACGTATGAAAGACGCGCATGAAGAAAGTGACGCTGGATGTGGTGCAGACTGCAAATGAGCGGCTTCTTACTGATGGTGCAGCGCGAGTGGAGCAAGAAGAAGCAATGGTACAGAGTGCTGAAGAGTGCAGCACTGATACTGGCACAGCTGCAGCCTCAGACACCGCCGTGACGACACCAGCAAAAGCGATTGACAAGCACGTCATCTTGACACACGCCGAGCCGTGCGTTCACGAATACTGTAAGTCTCCGCAAGGTGTGATGATGAATACGGACGTAGCGATGACTTATGTGTGTGTGTGCAATGTCTCTTATTTTAGGTGCGGCGCTGGAAAGCTGCCTCAAACTAGGACTGAAGCCTCAAAGCGGTCAAGACATTTCATTGTGGAACGTCTTGTATTCCAGCTCACTTGTAGTCGACGAACCGGATTTCGTGCAGTCGATCCAGACCGCGGCATTGCTATCAGAGGTACGCGAATCTACCACTTCATCATTGAGCTCTACTGTGCCATGCACGATTGAGTTTCTGAGTCCAATAGTGGAAAATGACTGTGTGTATTTCTTTTAGACTGACGAAGGGAAAGCGCGTTGTTGGCTCAAAATTGCGCTTAACAACCACTCGCTTGAGTCGACGCTTCTGGTAAGTCGCGATGCTCATACGCTCACGAGTGTGACAGCTAGCTTATCTTGTTCTGTGTACAGCTTATCTTCTCTGTGCAGTGCGATCAAGTGATCCGATCGAGTTACGAAGAGTGGGCGTTGATGCGGTACTGCGAAGGCATGGGACTATTTCTGCAGATGGTAATGGACGTTCGCAACGTGCACTTTGCGATTCGAGTGAACGATGAACCGTTCGTCACTGCTGAATCGAAAGAGATCGCGACTGTCCCGATCGCTGGGAGTGGAGACGGAGATGACGCGACAGCAACTGTGAATGCAACAACAGCGTCGGGAGATACGTTGAATGGCTCGACGCCAGCATCCGACGCGGTCGCCGTCTCCGCGGACAAGCTCACGAACGCTGTCACAACCGACTCGACGGCTATCGGAGACGAAGAGTTTGTCGAAGTCTCGTCCATGGTTTTCCCACACCGCCACAAGGGCATCAAGCCGTGGCAGCATGTGTTTGGCGTTGGCATCTCGTACCTCGCGAAGAATCCATACCACTCACGGTTCGCACTGATCGATCCTGTGCTCGCAATCCCAAACCTCGTCCAAGACTGCATCGATTTCCTGATTGACAATCCGGATGCACCTCGATTGTTCCGCACGACAGTGTTGAATGTCCACATCAACCAACTGCGCGAAATTGTCGAGACAGATGGCGCACTGCCTCCTGACCTCGATGCACCTGGTGCTGGCGCTTTACTGATGGATTTCTTCAAGAACCTTCCCGAGCCGTTGCTGACTTCCGAGAAATATGAAGCGTTCATCGCGTCAGGGCGACTCAAGGACGAAGAAGCGAGCATTCGGAACATCACGTGCTTGGTGCAGGATCTGCCAGTTTGCTGCAAGTTTGTGCTCGAGAAAGTGATCTCGATGATGCATTTTCTAGTGGAGCATGCAGAGCACAACGGACTCGACATCGCGACTGCATCGACCACGCTCGCCCCGGTGATTGCGTTCAAGAAAGAACCTTCGAAAGGACCATCGGGACAGCGGCGGAGCAATCATTCGCAGTACCAGGATGTGCGGTACGCGGCAGTCGGTGCACAGGTCGTTGAGCGCATGATCACGCACTACGATGTGATTTTCCAGGACGTTCGCGTACAAGTGTCGGACGCGCTCACAAGACTCGAGGCGAAGAAAGACGCACTGCTCTCTATTTATCAACTGTTCAAAATGAAGCCCCAGGTCAACTTTATGTCGGATAAGCAGTACTTGGAGGAGATCACGAAAGCGTTTACGGAAAATGCGAACATGATCAACTTGTCGCTCGCTCAGCAGTCTGCGAACAATTCAGATCGCGTCTTCAAAGCGCCAATAGCGCCAACAAAAACTACATCGCCGATTCGCCACCGAGTCTCGATGCCTCAGATCTTAGCATCTGATGGAGTACTTGCGGGCTCCGGGTCCACTGGGGGGCTTCGCACAGCCGAGTCCAGAACTGCAAGTGGGACAACTACCCACACAACTACAAACTACAGAACCGCCAGTGGCACGAACACCCACATCGGCGTTGGAGCTCGTCGACAGACTGTCACGACTTCGAATCCGTTCCAGCAGATGCAGCACATTTCCATCAACGGTTTGGCAGGATCGCTGAACGCTGCGTTCGATCGAGCTGTCGTGGAAGCGTGGGAAACGCACGGGTTCAATCGTCCGACAATCCTTGGGAACTTTGAGAAAGGAGGTGTCTTGCTGCTGCGATCTGTCGCGTACATGCTCAAGAACGACACGGATATGCTGCAGCTGCTCTACAACCGCGCACTGCCGTCAGATACACCGACTTACGACGCGGGACTCGTCTCGGCTGCTATTTGCAAATCGCTGATCAACTTGCTGAAGCTTGTGTGAGTCTTGTTGTGCCCTTCTTACTGGTTGTGTTGTTATACATCGTGATGGCAAAATTATTGCTGACGATTTCTTATGTTGTGTGTTGTGCAGCCCGTCTCCTGAGCACCCAAGCATCAACATTGTCGCGCTCTCTGTCGAACCTTTCTGGGAGCTTTTCGACGAAGAGGCGTATTTCTACAAGCTTTTCAATCTCATGTTTCTGATCTTTGATCAGATTTGGAGCTCTCTCAATCCCGAAGAGGCGTCTTTCACACGCGTGTTTTGCGACACGGAAGCAAAGCTCGATGAGATTCTGAAAAAGTCGCCCAGCTCGGTCGAAGATGTGCGAAACGAGTGGGAAGAGCTCTGGAAACTGTTGACGGACCCGCCGAGTGGGGATGAAGAGGAAGGCGCCTCGACTGAAGGCGACGAAGTATCAAGCACATTCCCGCTGATCGACGCACCACCGTCACCGCCGCGGATAAACAAGAAGCCTTCATTCACGTTCCGACCAGAGGACTACAAGACCAAGTTGATGAATCCGTCGAGTATCCTGACGCTCGACCAGGTCGCCCATCTGGACAATGCCGTTCCGATCACGTGCCAGCTATGTCGATGGTGCCTTCTATACAGTACCGAAGCGCATGGGTCGTCGCTGCACACGTTGCTGATGCTTGCAAGAGGACAGAGTCCGACGCTACTCGTGATCAAGGACGATCAGGGCAACGTGTTTGGCGGGTTTGCGTCTGACGAGTGGCATCGCGCGACGCAGTACTATGGCAATGGTGAGACGTTCTTGTTCTCGTTTAGCAGCAAAGGAGCTACGACTAGTGGTGGCAGCAGCGCTGGGTTCATGAAGTACCCGTGGAGCCGACGCAACAGTTACTTTATGCTGTGCTCAGAGGAGTCGCTGGTCATGGGCGGTGGTGGGAGCTTTGGCTTGTTTCTGGTACGTTTTCTGTTTTGTGACTTGTTGCCGTTTGAATTGCTTTGTGGACTAACAGTCTACCTGGTTTGTCTTGTGTCTGTTTCAGGACAATGATCTGGCGTCAGGATCGACTGGCGCGTGCGAGACGTTTGGCTCGCGGCCACTTTCAAGCACACAAGAGTTTGGCTGCGTGCACGTCGAGGTGTGGGGCTTCACAACGGGGGACAAGCCGCTCACGCAGCGCGACCCGCGCAAGAAGAGCGTGCTCGACTAGCCAGGGTATTTGCTCACTGCGAACCTCAAAAGAAAGTAATAACGCCTTTTTTTCTCCCAAGGTGTTTTGCTTTTTATTAGGACTCTCGCGTGAGAGAATGAATGGATCTACTATCTGATCTGCAAAGAGAAGCCCTCCGTTTGCCATCATCTCCTGGAGAACTACTTCTGGTGTATCTTCTGGACTGGATGGAAGCTCGGCGGAGGGCGTACGGAGAGCTGCGAAGGGCGAAGTGAGCGAGTGCGTGTGTATACGTGCATATGCCGTTAAAGGAGTGAGTGAAGTGTGTGTGTATGAGAGTGAGAGAGAGAGAGAGAGAGCTGCCTGGGAATCCGATGATGCATGCATGACTCCAGGGGTAGCGTGGAAATAAGCCGAAGAAGAAGACGCGAGACGAAAGAGAAAACAACTGCTCTCAGCTCCCTCCTCACTACCGCCAGCGTCACAAGTTCGGGAGCGTGCCTTGGAGCTCTGGGATCAAGCGGCTGTCGAGCTCTGCTTTGAAATGTACGAACTGGCTCAGCACGGTCGTTTCCTACAAGCGACGGCACACACAGCCACAAACAAACAAAAAATAAGTTGCGCGAATGTTTTAATGAATGAATCCGTAAGTAACAATTAATCATATCTGCCTGCAGCATGTAGCCTAGCCACACATCGTGCAACAATTTGCTTACCTGCTCGACAGTGAGCGACGCGTTTGGCTGCAGCTGCGGCCGCAGATTCACGAGGTCGTCGCGGAAAAGCTGGTCGAAGCGCAGCGCGAGCCGCTGCAGAAACGCCTTGAACGCCGCCGCGAGCGGCTCTGAGACTGTGCGGTCGTGGAAAAGCACCGCCTGCACTGCGTCGGTCTGGGTCGAGATCATCGTGATCGCCCCCGCTGTCGACTGAGGCAATGAACACATACATACACAGATGCAGACGCGAGTAGACATATTGGGGTTAGTTACAGGTGATAATATACTCTATATGGAGGTGAAAAGAGCTGCCCACTACTCGCGTGCGTACACGCTTACCATGAACTGCATGGGGCCGCTGCTGGGCCGTCGGTCGTCCGCGAACTTTGGGTCGTTCTTGGCGCTTGAGGGGTTGAAGTGCACCTGCATCACATCTGCACACCATAAATATTTGGAATGAGTTCATTTCACCAGCACGTGCGCTTACAGCGCATCGTCGCTCAGGATGGTCGCGCTCATCAATCCATCGCGCATACGCACCACCGCCGTCGATCTCGCGTGCAAACTGCGTGAATGACTGCACGAGCGCGTCGAGCCCCTCGGCGTGCGCGTGCGGGTTCCACTTCCACTGCTCCGTGAAGAGGCAGACGCCGGACTTGCGGTCCAGAAGCTTGAGCATGCGTAGCTCCGGCACGGCGTGTTGCGGCACTGGAGCAAGTGCTGGCGCTGGTGCAGCTGCTGCCGTCATGGGCGGCGGCATCCCTGTCGTGTTCATGTTCATGTTCAGCATCAGACTATTTTTTTCAGAACGAAATCGGCGAAAGACAGTCCTTTTCATTTTATTATTGCTCATGCCCCAAACTCTTTCTGTTTAGACTTAGGGCTGAGCAAAGGAGAATACGATATTTCGCATATTCGTAAAATATACACCGTATTTTACATAAACCGTATTCAAATTTTCTAACTCGGCACTGTTCAGACTCTGTTTCTCGTAATTTCCCCATGCAGCATCTCACATAGAATTCCAATATCCTACTCTCATTGTTGTGACTGATTCACTCTAATTAGCGAACCATAATTAACTGATTTAATTAGTTTATAACTCCAATAAATTTGTCCATAAACAAAATTACTCTAACGTGAAGTTTGGGACGATTCAAGATATTTGAGCCACGATTTTTCGAGCCCACCTCGAGCATTTGAGCCTCCAAGTGAGCCTGACTTCATCTTTATCCAATATGTAGGCGGCAGTTTGAGGTGGCATAAAGATGATGTACCACTTTCGCAGCGAGCAGGTGCACGCGTCCGAGATTTCCCCAAGCGAAGAGGAGCACCAGAACCACTCATACTCGGGCAAGATGGACGGCGGCGTGCCAAGCCGATGGACGAATCCCAGTCGACCAACGATAATGAGCTAGAGTGGGGGACGAGAACGAAAGCGAGTTTACCACATTTCGTGGAGGCCACCTTCACGGTCATAGACGTTTGACACCTTCAAGTGCTGGATGCCGACTATCCTTGAGAACGCCATCCACAGAACAGTGGACATCTTTGGAATGCTGACTTGGTGTATACTACTTACTATACACCTCAGCCAATTTTGTGGATTTGACAAGCTTCCGTAATCCGCACACAGTACAGCACACGCAGTAATTATACGTACATATGAATCCACCCATGTCTCGCTCACCTTGACTGGCCACCACAACGCTTCGAAGAGCTCTCAATCAATCACACACACAGAGGAGCGCCACCATGGACGACGACTTCCTGGAAGAGCTGATCGGCGTGAGCGCCGCCGCCATCGCAGACGTGAAGGAAGACCACTATGTGGTCGTGCAGGAGAGCTTCCTCGCCGTCGAGCGCGCCGTGCTTGAGACCGACAGCGCGCAAGCCGCCGGTGTGCTCAAGAAGCTGCTGGCTGCGGGCGAGCCGACCACGAGCACCGTCGTGAGCGCGATCGAGATGGCCAAGCTGATCTGCGACGGCAAGTACGCTGACGTGGTGCGTACAACGCGCGGACTCCAGTTGCTGAGCGCACTCGTGCAGTCCGCGGGCGTGTCTACACAGGGCGACAACGCGGACGTGCACTTCTGCACGACGGTGACCCAGGCGCTGGAGCAGGTCCTGCTGCAAGAAGCCGAGCAAGATCGCCTTGGCGCTGCGTATGAGGTGTTCTTCGTGGGCACTGCGTTTTTCAACATGTACGTGCAAGCGAACTACACTGGTCCAGCGTTCGACAAGGAGCACTTGCGCGACATCAACGCGCTGATCGGTCGTCTGTTTTACGGCGACAATGAGTTCGAGGAGAAGAAGATGCACAGTGACTCGCTGGTGGCGCTGCAAGTGGACGGCGAGAGCCCGTTCTCAATCTGTGAGTTTCCGCAGTTCTTGCTGGTCGGTCGATGTCTGCTACACTTCGTCGGCAACGCGACCCACAAGAACTGGTCGTTCGCGATCGGCGAAACTGGAACTGAGAGCGCTGCGCAGGACGTGATCTCGACTCCCAGCGTCGGACCAGAGATCCTCGCCATGCTGACGACAATCCACTCTGCGACGTGGTGGAACGCCCGCGCGGCGGTGACGCACGAGCGCCTGCTGCTCACGAAGGCGTGCTCGAACACGCTCTGGTTCGAAGCGCGCCGCGGCTTTTTCAAGACCATACGCAGCTCGTCGTCGCTCTTCAACTTCAAGACCTCCGAGTACCTGCGCGCGCGGCTGGACGTCGAGTGGGGACTCGCGCAAAGCCACTTTGACAAGAACAAGCAGGGCAAGCGCAGCTTCGAGCAGGCGAAGGAAGTGAGCGGCATCAGCGTCCAGCTGAGCGGTTCTATGGGCAAGCGCACCAAGTTCCAACAGAAGAGCACCGCGCAGATGGTGCTGCTCGCAGCGTCCAAGTACCCACCGAGTGACGGGGCACCGTCAGTGTATGCCACTGCTGCGGCTGCGAGTACGCATGCGGACTTTGGCGGCAAGATGATGCAAGTGGGCGGCGACGAAGAAGGACTGACGGAAGAGGAGAAAGAGCTTCAGCGCATGGTGCGCGAGGGCGAGGCGACGTACCGCGACATCAACCTGGACCAGGTGGACCAGGACAACATCCTTTATGAGCACATCGCGTTCGAGGACAAGTCGCTGACCGAACAGGGTAACCTGCAGGTGATCGACCAGGTGATCCTGCTCGCGCTCTGCCTCGACGTGAAGAACAGCAACGCGAACGACGGGCTCACGCGCGAAGAGATGTTCCCGTACATCACGCGCGTGCTCGAGAACCCGAACAACTGGATGGTGTACTCCACGGGCCTGCTCGAGCGCGCGTGGCTCGAGTGCGAGACCTCGAAGCGTCGCGAGCGCGCGATCCTGCAGATGCAGGCGCTCGTGGACCAGCATACAACGCGCCTCACGATCACGCAGAACACGCTCAAGTCGATTGAAGACGCGGCGCCGGCGAATGAGCGCATGCAGTACGTGCACGCGCTCGCGTTCCCGCCGCGGTATGCGTTGAAGCGCGACCTCGCGGAACGATACCTGGCGATTGGCGTGATCCAGTCGGCGCTCGAGATCTTCGAGGAGCTCGAGATGTGGGACGACGTGGTCAAGTGCTACCAGATCCTAGACAAGCCACTGCGCGCTGAAAAGCTTATCCGCGAGCGCCTGGAGGTGGCGCCGACGCCGTATATGTGGTGCTGTCTGGGTGACGTCACGCAGGAGATCTCCCACTACGTGACGTCGTGGGAGCTCTCGAAGCACCGCTTCGCGCGCGCCAAGCGGTCACTGGGCCGCCACTACTTTGAGAAGGGTGAGTACGAGACCGCGATCGAGCACTACGCCAAGAGTGTGGACGTGAACCCGATGAACACGAGCGCGTGGTTCGTCATGGGCTCCATGAGCATGCGACTCGAGAAGTGGGACCTCGCGCTGCGCTCGTTCACGCGTGTGGCGCAGCTCGAGCCGGACCACGGCGAAGCCTGGGGCAATATCGGCTCAATCCACATGCGCAACCACCGGTACTCGGAGGCGTTCTCGGTGCTGCAGGAAGCGCTCAAGCAAAAGCGCCACATGTGGCAGATGTGGGAGAATTACGCGGTGTGCGCCATGGAGACCGACAAGTACGGCGAGGCGATCTACGCGATGCACCAACTGCTGGACCTGCGCGCGAAGCACAAGCGTCCGATCGACCACGAAGTGCTCGCGTGGCTTGTTGAAGCGATCGTGTACCCGGAGAGCTACAAGAAGCTCGTGGACGACCTGCAGGTCGCGAACGAAGAGGAGAACGACATGGAGCTCGATGATGGAGACGCAGCAGCACAAGAAGACGACGACATCGCGGACCTGGACGAAGCGGTCGTGGCCACGGACAAGACGCCGCCGCGCTCGAACTTCAACTTCAAGAAGCAGCTCGCGCTGCTCTTCGGCCGCATCACGTCGATCACGACGAACAACGCCAAGATTTGGCAGATCTACGCGCACTTCAATGACGGGCTCGCGCGCAAGGAGAAGGCGCTTGACTGCCGCCTTAAGCAGTGCCGCGCGCTGCAGAGCGCCGGCTGGGAGCAGGACCAGAGCCGCGTGCAGGAGCTCTGCAAGGCAGCCGTGCGCCTCTCGGAGGACTACGTCAGCGAAGGCTCAAAGAAGTCGCTCTACGTGTGCCGCCTATACATCCGCGGCGTGCTCAAGAAGGCGCAGGTGGACTACGCGGCGCTCGAGGAAGTGCAGGCGCTCGCGGCGACGCTCGAGCGCGTGAATGAGCTCGAGAAGCAGCTGTAGTTGTAGTAGAGAACGGTATTAAAGGCCTGCGTATAGACAGCAAGGAGTCAATAGAAACAAGCCGTGCATTTTGTACCTATGTAGCTAGCTGCTCATGCATGCATGCATGGTCCAATTAATTGATGAGGACGCTCTTGCGTCTATTCACCCCCACATTTGGCACATAGCCCACCCCATCACTTTCCCATACAAAAAAGTGTCCACTTGAAATTCGCGCCAAGTGTGTCGATACCATTCTGTTTCTACCAATCACATCTTTCGAATACAATTTTTAGCCAATAAAATATCTTTATACTTTGGCGCCGATTTCAAAAACTTGCACTCAAGCAAAACTTCTGTTTGACTGCCAAACTACCTTGTGTTCACAAACCACAAGAGTGCAGACAGTCCGCAAGTTCCCGATCGGCGAGAGGCGCACGCACATCAGACGCACGCGCGCTCACTTCTGTAGCCGGTCAGTCCTATGGTCCAGCGTTGGAGCACCGCTCGGCGGCTCGCGGCCTCGCCCTCGTCCCCTGCCAAGCCCTCTGCAGCACTGGCTGCTGCTGCTGCCGTGAGCGTCGCGCGTGTGGAGAAGGCGCTCACGCGGTGCGGGAAGCGCACGGCGGACGCGCTGCTGTCCGCGCTCACGCAACTGGAGCAAGAGCAGAAGAAGCCTAAGCAGGAGTCGGAGAATCAGGAAGATGACGGCGACGACGACGACGGCGATGACACAGAGAAAGAGAAGGAGGAGCGAGAGACTGACGATGGCCGTGGAAATGAACAGGAGGGCGTCGAGCGAGTAGATGGTCGTGATGACGAACAGCAGCAGCAACAGCAGCAGGAGGAGGAGGAAGAGATTGTCGTGGAGCTGACGGAGGACACGGAGTTGTTTCTGGGTGCGCTCGAGCGCGACGGACAGCGGAAGCTGGTGATCTCGCGACCATTCGAACTGCCGTTCTCCAAGTACGAGATCAAGAACATTGAGGTGAGAGTGTAGTGAGCAAAGGGATTTACTTGGACGACTCGTTCTTGGCAGCAGTGCTGACGCGATTGTGATTCGATTTGGGTGTGTATGGTTCCGCGATGATGATAGGCGCGCAATGTAGAGCACCGCCCGCCCCCGTACGGCAAGATTGCCAAGTGCGTGTTTGTGTCCAAGTCCGCGCCGTCTGCGGACCTGCCCGTGCACAAGTGCAACTGCTTCTCCGAGACGAAAGTGGTGACGACGAAGCGCGAGACGCAAATCGCGAGCACGAAAGCGCTACTGGCGAACGGCGGCAAGCGTCGTCTGCGCACGCACACGAAAACCAGCGGTGAGAAGAAAGTGGAGAAGAAAGTCGTGCTCTGCGGCGAGAACTGCCACAACCGCATGCTCTTCATCAGTTGCTCGGAGGATACGTGCTCGGCGCCGGACCCGAGCATGTGCAGCAACCGCGCGATCACGCGCAAAGAAGTCAAGTGCGTATGCTGGGTAGCTTTGACGTACCCCACTGTCTCTCGTATTGTATTTGCTCATAAATAGGTATTTATGGTGTCGTTACTCTCAGGTCCGTGCGCGTCGAGTACATTCCTGGTCCAGGTTTTGGGCTCATGGCAAATGAACTGATTACCTCGGGCGACTTTGTGATCGAGTACGTGGGCGAGGTGATCGACGACCAAGAGTGCGAGCGACGCATGATCCAGTACCGAGACAGAGGAGAGGTATGTATGCGCTGACTGTGAAATTCGTAATGAGATGAGATGCCATGGTCGTCAACAGAAAACTCATGCTACCTTTTCATTTCTCTATCTGTAGACCCACTTCTACATGCTCGAGCTCGACAAAGACACGCTGATCGATGCGAGATACCGAAGCAACGAGTCACGCTTCATCAACCATAGCTGCGACCCGAACTGCATGACCCAGAAATGGTTCGTTATACATGGTTTCGAATGTGTTTGCTGACCGAGTCCGCTGACATCGCTCATTTGTATTTTGCTGTTAATGGTATTAAATGCTAGGAATGTCGACGGCGTGCTCCGCATCGGCATCTTTGCGCGCCGCAACATCCAGCCAGACGAGGAAATTACAATAGACTACAACTTCTCGCACTTTGGCGAAGCCGTGGACTGCAAGTGCGGGTCCTCGGCGTGCACGGGCAAGATTGGCCGCAAGCGCTCGGAGATCAAGATCGTGAAGGGTGTGCCTGGGAAAGCGCTCTCTGCGAAGGCAAAGCAGCAACAGTTGGAGGCACAGGAAATCGTGCCTTCAGAGATCGAGCGTCCGGTTCATGTGACATCACTCGCGCTGTTGAAAACGGCCCAGGTAAGAAGACGTGTGGAGGGTGGGGGACTGGGCATCGCAACTGACCACACCTGTGTCGTGCCCTTGGCTTGGTTTGAATAGCTCGACACAGAATGGCTCAACCTGTATGGGTTCAACAAGAGACGGCTCTTCTTCAGCCATGCAAAGTCGGTCAAGAAAGCCAAGACAGAAGCCAGAAGTACAGCCACTTCTTCTTCTTCCAGACAATCTTCCGCGACGTCGTCTTCATCCAGCAGTCCAGTGTCCGAGTGGTCCTCTGCCACGGAAGACGACACGGACACATTACACGCAGCCGAGC
The DNA here is from genome assembly GCA_038051095.1 of Globisporangium irregulare. Taxonomy (NCBI): domain Eukaryota; phylum Oomycota; class Peronosporomycetes; order Pythiales; family Pythiaceae; genus Globisporangium; species Globisporangium irregulare. Next base: position 15,604 of record JALBZZ010000045.1, read on the forward strand.
AAAAGTCCAGGAAATTACAGAAAAGCGGCTGGTACGCGCGCGTGAAAGAAGGCGACCACTTGCCCGAGATGCGCAAGTTGCACAGCTACATCTGCGGAGGCAAAGCGGACTGGTCCAAGGACTTCGCGGATATGGCGCGCGACAACAAGCAGCAAGCGAGCAAACAAAAAACATGCGAACAAAAAGCAGTCAAACATCAAGTCATCAGCCGAGCGAAGAAACAGGCTGCGTCAGAGACCCAATTGGCGAAGATGAAGGCGAAACGCATGAGTTTGTTGGAGGCTCGAACTCGTCTGTTTACTGGTAAGGAGATTCTCGATCGTGCTGACTGGTTGTGTTATCCGCGCCATTAGTAGCAATGGCTAACGCCGCATTTCTTATTGTTCCCACTGACGCACACAGATCTGATCTCGTTCGCGAACGGCACGTCCAAGTGGAACGCACGGATCCCGTCGTCCCACTCCATAGACCCAGAGCGAATCTTCCGTTTCATCGAACAGACAAAGAACGGCAAGCGCTTCCACATCAAAGACCTGGTACACTTCTCAAAATTTGCTCACGCATTTGGAAAATTGAATTATCATGCTGACACTCGGTATCAAAACGCCAATTCCAGAATGATCTCAACGAAGATGCTTGCCATCGCTGCGGTCTCAGTGGCGAACTCATTTGCTGTGATGGATGCCCAGCTGCTTTCCACCTGTGGTACGTGGTTCAGCATGCTATTTCCGCCATCCTCAAGTCCACGTATTCTAACTGTAGCTCATGCTTCTCTGTGTTGTAGCTGTACAAACCTGGTGATGATTCCGCCAGCAAATGTCAACTGGTTCTGCTCTGAGTGCATGAACCCGCGCCAACACGCTCCCAGGCAGACGGACGATGCCAACAACAACGACAACAGCAACAACTCCGGCGCCAGCGAAGAACGTATCGCTCGCCGCCAGCTGCGCACCCACGCGGCGCCGCTCGTGCCGAGCCTCAAGCGCATCTTCCACTCGAATGCGCAGCAGAAAGAGCTCGTGAAGAAGAAGTACAAGAAGCGCGTCAAGCCCGCGGACCGCTCCTACCGCATGCTCGAGAACATGCCGCTACCGGCGATCGCAGACAGCGACGGGGAATAACAGCCAGAGCAAAGCGGACTCGTGTCCATCATAATCTTGTCTGCCTGTCTTGATGGAGAAGACGAACATCTCGGTTGTTCCTTCTAACAAGAGCAAATAAAATGTCCATGAATTAACATAGCTACGCATTTGTTGTGTATTGCGAATATTAGATATGCCTCTGTGTGGGTGCGGTTGCTAGTTATTGCTCGTACACCTTAGCTGGCACCGGTCCTTCCACTTTGTCCTTCAGGAACTGCTCGCTGTCTTCCTTCGCTCGCTGCACAGCATAACGACGTACACAGACGCCCACATGGTGACAGCCAATGCATTTATTAGCAACACAACAAAGCCGCAGTCAGCCAGCAACGATCGGAAACGGTAGGCAGTCGCTTCCATTGCCATTCATCATCTGTCGCGTGTTACCTTGAGGGCAGTGACGAGCGCGGCGTACGGACCCGAGGACTTGAGCTCCGGCATTGGCACGCCGCCGTCCATGTTGCCCGAGTACGAGTGGTTCTGGCGCTCCTCTTCGCTTGGCGCCACGTACTCGTTCGACGCCTCCGAGGCGTTCGGGAAGCTCTCGAACGCGTGCACCTGCTCGCCGCGGAAGCGGTACGTCGCCTTCATGCCACTCATAGTTGTTGCCTTCAATTTTGGGTTTTGAGTTGTAATTCTGGGGCAAGCATGAAATATAAAGCATTACACATGAAAATTACAAATGAAGTTGAAATATTGGAATGGAATAATAACTGCTTGAAAGTCAAACCGCACGCTTTGAAACGGTAATTCGAAGCCAAGTGCGTGCTTCTGAGCTATATAGTGTCCCTAAAAAGCTTGCAAAGCAAAAGTAAGGAAGCGACGAATCCAGCCAAGACAGGCAAGCCAAGCATGGCGGACGAGAGCGAGATGACGCCGGCGCAGCGCAAGCTCTTTGAGCTGCGCATGAAGGTGAACGCCGGGCGCAAGGCGAACAAGCAGGTGTGTGCGCGCGTGTGTTTGCAGCTTGTACTATTGTCACAATAGCCTCTGTTTGGGTGGTGTGCTAACTTGATGCTGCTATCCATGTGGGCTCTTTAATTCGCTGAGCAGGAAGTCGCGGCGGAGCATGAGCGCATCGTGAATAAAGACAAAAAGGCGAAGAAAGAGGACACCGTGAAGCGAAAGCAGGTGCGATGCTGTCTATAATGTGCTGCTGATTAGCTGTGTATGCGTGCGCTTGCGTTGATCTAGTGACCTGATTGTGTGGCGTATATCTTGCTTGTTTTCTATCAGGAAAAGAAGACTGAGGCTGCAAGTGGACAAGCACATCTCAAGGAAACAGGTAAGCAAAGCTGTACTTGTACCTAATAAAGCCCTTTGCTGGTTGCAAATGACTCAACTCCGCTTGTGTATTTGTTATAACAGCCGAGGAAGCAGAGGTCAAGACCAAGAAGAACGAAAAGAAAGAGAAGCGCAAAGCAGCGTTTGGCTGGGATGTGTTCAACCAGGTAAGGCGTTCTTTCATTCCATTTGCATTGGAGTGAGCTTGTGTAGTATGCTTAATGCCCACTTGCTCAATGGTGTACGTTTGTGATAACAGGATTCGCTGTTCAAAGGATATAAGAAGCGCCTGGCAAATCTGCCGACGAATACGGACGCAACCAGCGATGGCTCGTCTGGCACAGCGATCGTTGTGTCAGCGGCAGCCGACATGAACAACCTCGAAGACGAGCTTTCGTACGGCAAGAATGACAAAGTACCAGAGGTGAGGCTTCATCTGCTCTACTCTACCTGTCTATCTATCGCATTGTCCAATTCGTCCGCATGCTGACACTGATGCTTATCATGCGTTTCTCTTCTTTCTCAGGAAAACCTGGATCGCATGGCGCAAGAGCTGGAAGAGCGCATCAAGGCGCGCAAGAAGTTCAGCCGAAGGCGCCAGCACTACGAGGGCGAGGACGTGGACTATATCAACGACCAGAACCGCCTGTTCAACCGCAAGGCGAAGCAGGCGTTCGACAAGTACACGGTGGAGATCCGCCAGAACCTCGAACGAGGCACTGCGCTGTAGTCAATCAAAGAAAGAGAGAACATCAGCAGCAGCGTAAACGAGATACCCAGTCGCATCTTCAATTTGCACCAAGACGCACGGCACAGACAACAATCCATTTCCATCCCATTCGATGCTCTCATATTCATTCACTCAGGAGAGCCAAGTGGTGTGATAACGCGCACTGATGCAGCTTTCTTTCGGGTTATCTCGTCAGTAACAGCAGCAGCAGATCTGTTAGCACGACAAAAGCAGATGAAAGGCTCAGCACAGCTTGCCAGCTTTTTAGATCAGCAGCTTTATTCTGGAAAGGTATCAAAGCCCGCCTGTCAAGTCAAAGCATGCCAGATTCGTTGCGTGACAGACAGCTCCAGTGAATGTGGTGGGTGGCCCAGGTGGCCCAAAGATGGCCCACCCTCTCTCTTTCGCGTTTCCCCGTCACAAATGCAAGCCGGTACTCGAATCTTACATACAAATACAAAGTGAAAATACTATCGATCCTGTTGAGTTGGAAACGAAACCAATCGAATTTTCTGATGTTGGGATGACCATTTTGAGTAATGGTGGCCCAAAAGTGGGAAAAGGGAGAACCAGTAACAAATGAGGACCAATTCTAAGCATCTTTTCAAAGGAGGCAAAGTAGTACAAATTGTGAACAGTGCCGATTGTTATAAATACTATACTGACCAAGTGCTGCAAGATCCACAGCTCGTAGTGTTTCATGCTAACAAAAGACTGTTTCACTCTGCCATAAGAACGCTGGTTTGCATTTCCGGTCGCACGGTTGGTAAAACGTTGCTAGTATGGAGCCGTGAGCTCCAGTGCTCCGTTAGCCAAGTCTATCTGCAGAAATGTTCAGAAATGGTTCTTTTTGTAATTTCCATACAATGGCCCACATGGCCCACTGGTGGCCCACCGTCATCATTTTTTATTACCACATTCCTCCTGATTGGATGTGCTACTTATATCAGCCAATCAGCGAGCAACGGCAGCTCTGAATAGAAGAGGAGTGTAGGTGGCCCATTGCGCGCAATGGGCCACTTGTTGAAGGTGCATCTGAGGTTTTATCCACCACCACCAGCAATGCGTGTCCGCGAAGTCGCGCCAAGTGGAAGTCCATGCTGGCCGATGGCCGACGGTCCGCGGAGCTGCTCATATCGCAATTGACTCCACGTCCCAGACTACTACTGCGCAATCACCACCACTTCCACCACCACAATCTTCACAATGGCCCCACAAGGAACCACCACCGCTGCCAGTGCCACCCCGACCGAGGGCACGTTCCTCGTCAAGGCCGGTCTCGCCAAGATGCTCAAGGGCGGCGTGATCATGGACGTGATCAACGCCGAGCAGGCGCGCATCGCCGAGGAAGCCGGCGCGGTCGCTGTCATGGCGCTCGAGCGCATCCCTGCGGATATTCGCTCGGACGGCGGCGTCGCGCGCATGAGCGACCCGCAGATGATTGAAGAGATCAAGAAGGCGGTGACGATCCCAGTCATGGCCAAGGTGCGCATTGGCCACTTCGTCGAGGCGCAGATCCTCGAGGCTGTTGAGATCGACTACATTGACGAGAGCGAAGTGCTCACCATGGCGGACGAGGAGAACCACATCAACAAGCACAAGTTCAAGGTCCCATTCGTGTGCGGCTGCCGCAACCTTGGCGAGGCGCTGCGTCGTATCGCTGAGGGTGCCGCCATGCTGCGTACCAAGGGTGAGGCCGGTACTGGCAACGTCGTTGAGGCCGTGCGCCACGCGCGCTCGGTGCAGCGAGAGATCAAGCGCTTGACCTCCATGGACGAGGACGAGCTGTTCGTCGCCGCCAAGGAGATGCAGGCGCCATATGAGCTCGTGAAGCAGGTCGCCGAGACCGGCCGCCTGCCAGTCGTGAACTTCGCTGCGGGTGGTGTCGCGACCCCAGCTGATGCTGCGTTGATGATGCAGCTCGGCATGGACGGTGTGTTCGTCGGCTCGGGTATCTTCAAGAGCGGTGACCCGGTGAAGCGCGCTCGCGCCATGGTGCAGGCTGTGACCCACTTCAAGGACGCGAAGATTCTTAAGGAGATTAGCACGGACTTGGGCGAGGCGATGGTCGGTATCCAGGACCTGAAGGCTTCGAACGTCAACTTCCGCGACCGCGAAGGTGGCCTCCACGGCACGTGGTAAGCAATTTGGTTGCTCCACACTCTAGTTCATTAGTAGACTTGCAGCCGGGACCCGTCCATCCGCGTGACCTTAGCTACTGCATAAGGTTGTGGTAATGCGCGCGCATGGATGAGATCCTCGAATCCATGAAAACCTCTCGTGATAACAAAAGCAATCGTATATATACCGAATTTTCCTACTACGCTTTGAGTTGAAGATGCAATGATTGTGAAGATGGAAGTAGCGAATCCTCATCGCAGTGCATATTGGATGGTACAGACGAGCCGCGTCATTTCAAATGATGACAAGCGAATGAAATGAAAAATCCACGAATGAACCAAACAACGAACGTGTTTACAACGCTTGCAAAATTTCCATTGACAGGTTTATGAACTACGCTTTACAATCCATGCTGCTTCGATGAAGTGCGCATTGCATTCGTGTAGCTTGCTCTCGTCACGTCCGGCCATGCGTAATGTAATCCACGAGAAGTCCTTCAATGGAGCCTTGTCAATATTGTGGCCAGATCAGACTGATGACAGCTGAGGCAACGTGCCATACTCGCGCTTCTGCGCGGCGCTCGAGCTTATGCGACGGCGAATCGTGTGGCGCACCACGAGCACCAGGAACGCGAACACGACCACGCCAAAGATCACCCACATCAGACTGGAGAACGAGAGCAGTTCGTCGTACTTGCTGGTACCAGTGTCCGCCTGCGCCGCTTGGTAGAGCAGCGAGTCCACGAACGGCTGGAGCGTGTCCGCGACGCACTCGTGCTTCAACGTCTTGCCGATGAGCTTCTTGAACGTCGAGAACGAGCAGCGTGTATCGATGGATCCGTCCGAGAGCACCACGTCCTCCGAGCAGAACGGGATGATCACAGGCACGCGGTCGGGAGGCTACAGATTTCAACGAAAGACCCATACAAAGCAAGTCAGCTCCCTAGAAACGATAGACATTTTCCATTGCATCTTGAAAAGCTCCTTACATTCTGGTCGGAGAGCACTTCGCCGTTGCGCATTTGCTCGGGAGACGCCGCGACAAAGTAGAGCTTGACAAAGTGGCGGTCGCTCTTGGACGCGGTTGGGAGCAACACGCGGCGACCTTTCTTGATGCTCATGATGCTCTCGTCCACGCTCGAATGGAGCTCAAACACGAGCATACTTCCTGGGACGGGCTGGTGCGGGTGCCATCCTTTCGTGTGCCATTGCAGTCTGAACAATCAAGTTGAAATAAAGATGAACCTGTCAGTCAGTACTCGCCAGAATGAAAATCAGAATAAAATCCACACAGAGCTTCTTACCGCAAGAGGCTGCGCACATAGAGCAAGTTGATGTCGTGCGCCGCGTAGTACAAGAACTGGTTATCTGGCGACTGCGCGATGCGCGGCCCCTCGCCTTCGCCAATTGGGATCGGTGTGCCCATGACATTCTGCTCAAAGCTCGCAGTAAGGTGCGCGAGCAGCGTCGCGCCAAAGTTCGCCGAGTTCACTTCGTTGGTGATCAGGTCCATGTGCGTCTTTTTACATGTTTGACATCAGGTAACTGGGGTTAGTTCCAACAACATTTTCATCAATGACACAGTCTCAATCGTCTCTCATCATTCATGCACAGTAAAAACTCACCTTGTGGACTTTGGAGAGCTGCAAGATCTTCTCGAACGTCAACCCGGATGGGAGCGTCATGTTGTTGAGACTCTGCAGCAGCCAGAACTCGGAGAAGTAGTCGGCGGTCGACATGGTGTCTTTCCATGGGGCGTAGAACGCGCCATCCCATTCTGAGGGAACATCAAACAAGCCGCACGTCCCAGTGTCCGAGCCCTCATCGTCTTCGCCATTCTCTTCTTCGGATGCCGAACACACTGAGGCTGCGCAGCACTCGAGGATGTCGTTAATCTGCGTGATCTCGTCACGGATCTCCTGGACCAGGTAGCGCGTGTCGTTCGCGCCCGTGATGCCTTCGTAGACGGTCTTGGAGCACACGGGGCAGTTCGCAGTCGGGTCTTGACCTTGTTCAAAGAGCAGCCGCGTCTCCGCTGTGATGGGCACGACGTCCTTGCAATCCGGGTAGAGTCCGCGCAAGAACGCTTGCGCCGTGAGCTGTGTCCGCCATCACGACATGTTCAGTCAGTCACATAATATGTAGATGAGGTTTTGAAAAGCACGCGTAGCACTGGGCACACACATTGTCACGCTGGTTTGCATCTGCGTAGGCAAAGGTTTTATCGCATTTTGCCTCCAAAAACTCATTGTAGAGGTGCTCGCGGAAGTACTACAGTACAACATCACAACCACACACAGTTAATCTCCACACAGCCACACATATCATTCACGTCCATTCGTCAAGACTGAGATCTTACCTCGCCCATGAGCTTCACGACATTGAAGCCATGCTTTGTGAGCTTTGGCGACACGACTTCAGTCGGATCGTCACTCTCGGACGTGCCCCAGGCATTCGCGCTCAGCGGGAGCTCCACGTTCGGGTTGAGTACGTACTTCTTAAACGTCTCCTCCGACGGGATCTCCTCACCCAGCCCGTACGGACCGCGCACGCCGTGACGAGAGAGCACAATCACCTGAGAGAAACCATGAATCAAATGAGATCCAGCGGCAATCAGTCAGTTGAGTCAAGCTCACATGAAACCATGCAATTCGTGGCTGAGAGTAAAGAGAAGCTGCTCGCTCACCTGGCGCAGCTGAGACGTTGCGGTCGCTTCAAGGAGCTGCTCGCTACTGAAGAGCACGATGCCGAACGTGAGCGCGGAAACGACACTCGCGCGGCGCCACATGCTCAGTTAACCGCTGCGCGTGTGGCTGGTGCTGCGTTGTACACACTTGAAGAGTTGATTCACGCCACGTCCGTCGCCAGAGGGTCGACGAAAAGACTGAGACTGACGGGGAGAGAGAGAGAGAGAGAGAGAGCAATCCAACGAGCGATCTATCTATCGACTTGCTGCTGCAATGGTTCTCTTTTCTTGTTGCTCGAAGTGTCGGCAGGTGATGAAGAAAACGGACGACGACTGAGTTGACAGTGTACTGTATCACTTTCCTAAAGTACGAGAGCGACGTTGCTGTTCAGTGAAAAATGTGGTTCACATGATTTTACTGTTTACTTTCGTCACTGGACAGGATTTTGGCACATATTCGTGAAAACCCACTTTGCCGCAAGCGATGGAGACAGCCAAGGTGCTCGTGAAGTATGGCGAGCCGCTGTGAGCTGCTATTGCGTTTATGACGCGTCCGACTGGCAGGTTTGACGTTTGAAGATTGCGGAAACCAAAGCGTCGAAGCAAATGCACTTATTCTCAGCATCGAGTCTTTGCTCTATGCAAAGGTGCATTTCGCGATAGCATTAGTAGCAATAGCTACCTGTTGACAGCGAGAACGATGAGATCCGTAGCCACTTCTTGGGCAATCGCTGCTTCGATCAACCTCTGCGTCTACTACACGCCTGTTACAGCAAAAAGCAATGGTCGATTTTTCCTTCTGTGGGCTCGAATGCGATTCCCCGACATGTGATACCAGCAGGGTATTTGTTGGCAGCGCTGATGCGAGTGTCATGATGGCGATGAAGATCGACCGCTTGAGCGAATCGATCCACATCAGCAGCATAGACTCGGTGAGGTACGATATGTAGGGATTCCACCAAGTACAACAACACCTGTCTCGTTGAACTCGGTCATCACGAAGATGATTGCACTTTTCCACGCAATCGCACTCTGCGCAGCTGGTCAGATGTTGATATCTATAGGCGGTTTTTCTGGCTCGGATGACAAGCAGCGTCGCTAGCTCCGGACTACTCTATGGAGGTTCGCGCACGCCTCCACTGTTCCTCCATGTGGTGGCTCAGAACGCGCCAACGTGACGCGAGCTGTTCCCCCACACGTTTCTTCTCCGGTTGGCGACAAACATGTAATAATGTCCAGAGGCTACGTGCTATCGTTTGAGAGCCAAAGTTTACTTCTCTGTTCGTACCGAATGCGCATTGTTAGTATTACTCAGCGCGGCTCCACATATTATAGGCAAACACCTGCGCTCCATCCAGCCAGTCACACACACTGTCAGATGTGCTCTATGAAGTCTCACGGACATCGTTGTTTCGTCCAGCCGCTGGTGCAGACCAGACGCGCGCAGTTGGTGTGGTTTGCTGGAAGTCTCTTCCAGTCGTTCTGGTCGGCTGCGAGCCAACGATACAGCGAGCCCTCCCCCTAGTAATAATGAGCAACAATAATGAACCGGATACCAGCCATGAGCCGATCCGAGTGTTTACCAATCGCACCCCCGAGAACTTTGCAAGTAAGCGTAGTGTGCTGCAAGTATAGCGTCTGATTTAGTCAGAGGACGCGAGCCACGCGATGCGGACCTTTCTGATACGAAGGAAAACCAACCGCATCCACTTTCGGGTGCGCTCGGATCATATTTGAATCAGAGAGAGAGAGAGGATGGTGGTTCAGATCACAAATCCTAGCGTTCTTGTGGCTCGCACGCTGGCAAACGTGCTGAGTTTTTCAGGTTTGAGCCCTCTCTTGGCGCGTTGCTGAGCTTGTACATTTCAAAACGTATGGTCAATGTCCCTTCGAGTCAGCTGGTATCATTTCTTTTTTGGCGGTTCTCTTGGCTCTCGGGGCAATGCAGGTTGGGAGGAGCTTACAACACACAAACAGTAATCTTCAAGTCGTTCAATCGCATCCACCACCAGCGGGTTGAGAATGGCAAAAGCTTGAGCCAAGCAAATCAACGCTTTTATTGCAATTGCGCTGGACCAACAAGCGAGCGTGCAGAGAGAGTTACATTCGAGTGAGTGAACCCATGTTGCTTACGTGTCAGACCATCAAGCGAACACACGTGTACCACACTGTCAAGCTCAAATTGCGACAAAAGAGCTTGCATCTTCGAGTGTGGGTGCGATCCACCCAACCAGCATCCGAAAATCCTAAAGGGGACGGACGAGCTTTCGGTTCAGCTTTGTGTCAAGAACGGCGGCTTCAAGGCGATGCTCATGCTGGTTTGCTTTGTGAACAACACCAGCGCTCACTCTCACTCACTCACTCACTGTACTCTCTCACAGTGCTGTGCTCTTCCAGCCATACCTCACAAGCATGACAAAAACACGAAAGCCCGCACAGCCCTACCCAATCAGATCGCATCGTCTGCATTATAAGGGTGGTGATTACAGCACCTGATAGGAGTTGCCAGGCACGGACCGCATGACTTCCAGTGCGCCGGATGCTGATGACGCCTCGTTCACTTCCATCCATGTACTGAGTGTGCTTGAGGATGAATGGTCAAGCTGGCCACACGTTCATGATGCAAAATGTGGTGCGGCTTTGGTTATCCAAACGATTTTCTCAACCCGCCGTGCCAACCAACCAACCAACCAATATTGTGGCGAGACAAACCATCCAAATGGTGATGCTAGCTCTTTTCGAGAAAAACCGGCACATTTCACATGAAAAGCTAAAAAAATGTAACTTTCGAGAATCAAAAAGAGGATGTCACTATTGTAAATTTTACGAAATATCGATTTCCCACCGCGACATTTTTTGTCAAATACAACAAGCCAGTAAAAAAAGAATCCATTTGAGGAAAAAGCTTCGAAAATGCTTGGACTAGAAACAGCACACGACGCACTTTTCTGGAGTCGTCCAAGTGCTAAAGCCACTTTTGTCAACATTTGACTGGTTGGTTGACAGGGCGGCGGAGAGGAGTGTTGAGAGCCACTTGACCGTTCTGGCACTTTCATGCGTGGCGCCGAAGCGCGGCTATCAATAAGCTAATATTTGATAGCAGCGAGCGATGCTGTGTGCGTGTGTGTGCATGAGGCGTTTCGCCAGCAGTAACAGCTCACGACAACCGATGCCCACATACAGAATCCAGTGTTGTCCGCTGGTAACAATGATCTACGGGAATTGATTTGTGCCTGCCTATCGATACCAGCAGGAAAGGGTACGACAGGCACAAATCAATTCCTCACAAGTCCTCTCCATACAAACTTCTAGACAAAATGCTGCAGCCTCACGGGGTAGCAACAGTCAGCATACAAGCACAGACCGCGTTTGTATTCGGGTGGTGTACGGTATATTCCACCACTTCCGAGCCACAATTTTTGTGTGGTTCCCCTACCCGCCGCCATGTGATTCACCAGAAACTGTAACGCGCAAAGAATGGCCGCCAAGTGAAATCGGAAGTGTTCAGGGTGACAGAGTTTGGCTCGCGAGAGAGTTCCGCCCCAGTCAGTCAGTCACAGTCAAGCAGCTAGCCAGCTTTGAGTATTGGTGCTTCCCATTCCCGCATTTGCAAAGTTGACAGCTCACTAGCACGTACAGCACGCTATTATATGAATATCAGCCGTAGCAACTTCAGCAACAGCAACAGCAGTAGCAGCAGCAAGATGACCTCGTTCGTGATGCCCGTGCGCCAGCTCTCCCACAGCCTGCTCAAGCGCGTGCGCAGCGCGTCGCCGTCGCCGTCGCTCTCGCGCTCGCCGATCGCGTCGTCATCTGCCGCTGACAAGGAGAACCGCTGCGCGATGAAGGTGACCAAGCGCCAGCTCAACTCGTCGCCGCGCTCGGCTGCGCAGCAGCAGCTCGCCGCAGTGTCGATCATGGCCTCCAGCCAGCGCCCGTCGCTCGCCGCGTTCGCGTCGTCTGAGAAGGAGAAGAAGCAGGTCCGCGCTAGAACGCCTGTGTCGGCGTGGCCGGTCGTGAAAAGCTGCGATGGCGTGCGCAATGCGATCACCTTTTTGCAGACCTCGCGACAGCACGCGATGATACTGATGCTGCAGAACCACTGGGAACGCGCGGTCGGTGTGTTGGAGAAGATCGAGAAAGCCACCGAGTCGGTCTGCTCGCAACGCCGCAAGGTCGTGATCCAGCAGGCGAACGCGCAGCTCAACGGCGGCCTCGCCGCGCAGATCGATGACCTCGGTCTCAGTGACGACGGCGAAGCGTCAGTGAAAAAGGCATCCGTGCGCCACCAGCGTTCGGTGCGCTTCAGCGAGCAAGTGAGCGTCGCGGTCGCGGACGACATGGACCGCTCGTCGGACGAGGTGCCGTCGCCAGTGCGCGAAGAGATGCTCGTGCTGCGCGCGTCGCGCTCCATCCCCAAGGAGAACTACTCGGAATTCTGGTAGAAGCCAGCAGTCAACCCCTCCCACTCCCAATAGACATAACATAGAGAACCCACACATACAAGAGAGCGTCCGGAACGAACGACGCGTCCTTGTCCCCATCCAGTTTTGGACCGAAAGACAGAGAGAGAGAGAGCGATGGATAGACCACCTCCTCCACTATTTAAGAACACCACTACCAACTTGTATTATATCCCACCATCCAATGCTTTCCATTTCCACAGCATTATTATACTGCAGCAGCAATGGGAACCCACACAACGGTGCCGAGATCGTCGAATGCTCGATTCGCGCTGCCGTCCGGTGTCTCCTGGACAGCAATTTCACACACTCACGCTACCTGTGCTACGGTCGGGGTGGCGGCGGTTCGCTGGAAGGCAAGAGGGGACGGTTTACCATGGACTCAGCAGAGGGACAGAACGAAGATGTTGATCGCTGCGGACACGTTTCTGCCCTAAACGCGGCGCGGGCATGCGTTGTTGGAACAAACGCGCCGCGTCCAGGGTGCTTGGCTTGTGTTCGGGTTCCGATACTTGGTCATCTCCCCATAACACGCGCAGCAAAGTTTCGAAGTGTGAAATTCGTTCTGATCCACCGTTCGCAACCTGCAGTCGACCTTCTTCCGCAGCGTGCATGTGGGCACCGCAGGACTCCCGCGTCCGGCTGATGGGAATTGCACGTCTCCTCAGACGACTAGCGTCTTCGCCGACCTTCCACTCAGATCTATGGCGATCTTGTTGAATGCCTTCTGGTTGCGAATGTAGGGTTTCCATCTCAGTCTTCTGAAGCGGTGCGTGCAGTAGAAGTCCAAGACGACTGGAAGATTAGAGAGCACGTGGCACGCATGAAACGCAATTGCGCTCAAATTTGTCGTCTTGGCGGCGCTGACCTCAGAGTTGAATTCGGCGATGTCTGGAGCCTTCTCCGTCCACCACTCGGTTAAGTTTCGCCTATGCGTGTAGCCCGTCTCAATGTACCACTTCGACCGGCCCCAGATTACGACTTTGTGCTTGACTTTGTTCCTCGGAAACAGCTTCGCGAGATTGTGCATCGCTCGTCGGTCGTGAACGACAGCGGTAAACACAGAGTTTCGTCCAGGATCAACGGCAACAACTCTGTCTGCCTGGGCGAAGAGGACGTCCACTCTGCTCTCCTCTCTGGCTTGACGCGGTGCTTTTTGCTACCGCACCAGGTGCACTGACGCGCTCGCGCCGTCCGTCACGACGAACTGGTTGAACTTCCTTGTCTTTGAGGCTGTGCTTTCTCTATGTCGAAGTAGTAGTTCCAGAGGCCGCGCACCGACATGTTGACGTAGTGAGGGCTATAGCTGTTCAGCTCCTTATTCAGCTCCTTGAGCACTGTGTTGCTGATCTTGATGTTGAACAGGCGCGGCTTCTTCTGTGGTAGAAGCGTGAACAGCTTGACCGCCTTTGGGTCGTGCACATTGAGATCTTGGCTGTAATTCTCGATTTCCTATAGTACGAAGTATAGAAACGGTAGGTAGGCGTGTGGTTTCTCAGAGGTTGAGCGGCAGCGGTATCTTGTTGCGAACCTCATTCGCCAGCGACTGGAGCCATCGCATCTCCGTGCATGGGATAGGATACTGCTGCAACCTCGAGTACTGGAGGACGAGCCGGCCCAGGGAGGATTCGTCTTGAGTAACCGCTCTGAACAGCGAGATCAGGCTTTTGATGATCTGCGATTCATTATCGCTAAAGTAGGTGGTGACAATACTAGATGACCATTCTTGGATCTTGAGTCTGAACCACCGCCCAACGCAACTGAAGAAGTTCACCGAGACGCTGACTGCGAAGTTCTCGCGCGTTTGCTGCGCGATGTTCTCGAGAACGACCGCTAGCTATGGTGTGCGCTCGATCGGCTCGTAGCTTCCAGGAAGCAGCAACGAGTGAGCCTGGGCGCTCTCGAACAGAGCCTTATCTTTCTCTCGGATCGTGCGGTCAGTGCCCAAGTTGGCGATTGATGCCAGGCAGCGGCTGAAGAACGTCTGCGGAAAAAAAAGGGGGGGACTGCTTTGCCCTTGGTTATGAGTCTGGTCACGTGCAAGATGGCAAGCAGAGAGGCCTCGCAAGCTACCCGGTTTGCCAGGCCAACGTACGTCTCCAGCAGTGCCGTCATGTGCTTGTCCTTGTTCAGCCCTCTCTTGATCGCTGTAGTCGACTCTGTTGCCCATCGGTTCCTGCTCCCAGTATTCCGGATTCCGTTTTCTCTCAGGCTCGGCGCCGGAGTTACTCTCTGGTTCTTCCATAGTAAATCAGGTTGTGTTTGTGGTCCTTGAGTCTTGTGTCTTAAGCTCAAGAGGCCAAAGGTGGTAAAGGAAAGAGAACGGATGTAGATCGATGGAACCACGAGTGCGTTTGACACAAGCTAACTGTAGGATAGAGAATCTAAATGCAACATGGTTCTTCAACGTGTTAGCTATAATGTCAAAGTCACCAATTTAGATTAGGCAGCCACTATCACTGTCGCTGAAAACATGAAATGGCAAACATCGTTGCTTGATTTGTTGTTCACTTCACATGTAGGAATTTGAACGCGTACGGTGAGAAGGTAACAGACAAAAAGAGAGGGAGGAAACGAAGCTTCAAAGCAGCGGACCGCCATTCTCCTGGCGTAATACACGCACAGAACCTCCCAACTTCATACCCGAAGGGATCATTTATATGACTTCGACGAGAAGTGAAAGTGACCCACTCACCGGCCACTTACTCTTTCAGACTTCGTGACGCTCTTTGTGTCCTGATTCATCAGCAGACTCGGATTGACACGCACCCACCAGCTCACCCAAACCAATAACTCAGCCCGGCCTTCCCTTCGACAGTTGTGGTGAGTGTGGCATCCTGAGAATGAGCTGGAGTTCCTGCAGAGAAGAGGGTGGTCGCTCAACAAGAAGGTTCATCTCACTTCACAAAGCTATGAGAATGGCAGACAAGGTCAACCCGGTACTGTATCTACGTGCATCTACATGCATGAATAAAATGTGTGAGCCACAGTTTCCACGCCCTATTCTTCCTCCAGATCATGTTTCGAGAGCCAATTCGCCTTCTATTGAGGTCACGCCGCTCAAGAGTGCGGTCAATTTGGTGTAATCGTCATAAAAATAATGCCCATGGTCAGACTGTCACCTTCATGCGCGCAAACAAATACAGCTCTCATCTCGTGGTGTTAAACGGCTAATTTTTTTCTCTCCATGAATTTCTTCTGCATTTTCGTCTGGTATTGTGTGTGTGTTTCTGGCTTTCCTTCCATCGAATAGCCTTCAAAGTCTTCAAAAGTGGAAGAATCACTGGTTCCTAACAAGCCACAGATCCTCTACACTTGGAAATTGTATGATTTTGAAAATGGATTTTCATCCGTTATATGTTTGTAAGTGACCTCCCGCAAAAAACGCACCACCATTTTTGAAGATCACATCAGGCAGGGCTCACGCAAAAGAAAGCAGCAAGCCAAGCCAAAAGGGCAACAAGAAGGAAGCAAGAGCTACATACGCTGAGCTGCATTCGATCTGCCGATATCTGCCACAACGATCTATCTGCCCGTATCAACAGCCCAAGCGCATCACCATCCACATAAGCAGCCATGCTCAGCGACGCCGCGCTCTACCAGTCGGCCTCGCACCCGGACAAGGCGCGCCTCATCTTCAACACGCAGCTGCACCAGGCGCTTAAGAACATCGCCAAGAACCGCGAGCTCGTGTCCGTGACGACACCGAATGCGGCCAACGCGATGCGTCCCGTGCTCTCGCTGCACGACCCGTACGGCAGCGGCAGCGCGCCATTCGGCCGTTCCACAGAGCTCAACGGTTGGGATCTCGAGAAGAAGATGGTCGCGCTGCAGGAAGTTTGCGATCTGCTACAGCGCCCGTTCTTCTTCTACGCGGACTGGGCGACCCAGGCGGCCACGACCGCGAGAAATGCACCCGTGTCACTCGAGAAGCGCATGAACTACATGTCGTACTTTAGCAAGACGCTGCCGCTGCGGCTCGGGCAAACGACGCTGCTGGATCTCTGGTGCGTGCGTACTTGCATGGATGAATGACTGACAATGACGAATGTACTAACGCCGCGCGCAATGAATGGTTATTGCAGGGACTATGTGATGGATATGTGTGACTACGTGCCTGTGCGCAACCGCTGCCGGTCGCTCTAC
Organism: Globisporangium irregulare; assembly: GCA_038051095.1. Classification (NCBI taxonomy): domain Eukaryota; phylum Oomycota; class Peronosporomycetes; order Pythiales; family Pythiaceae; genus Globisporangium; species Globisporangium irregulare. The sequence continues at coordinate 32,172 of JALBZZ010000045.1, forward strand.
CTGCATGTGGCGGTGTGCATCTGCCGCCGCGTGGAGTTCATCGAAGGATACGAGCTGGACGACGAGAAGGTCCACGTAGACAAAGAAGGTTTGTTGCGTCACGTATGAGCTGTGCCTTCAAAATTGCATTCAAGATGTGTCTTCTAAGTATACCTGACGCATTATGATCATATTGTTCTTATTTTCAATCCGCAGTCAATGAGCGGTACCACAAGCTGCTCATTCGATGCGTCCAGTTCTGCGCCTCGAAGCTCACAAAGTCGCGCTTTCTATCGGACGACCACAAGTTCTTCATCGCACACATTTACACGACGCTCTTCTTCCGCTTCCCGTCTTCGACGTCCCAGCTCATCACTGCCATTCTAGACACGACGGCGACCCTCGAGCGCACACAAGGCCCCGACCAAGAGGACACTAGCAGAACGCCGCCCACGTCACCCGAAACAGCAACCAGAAAGCCACAAACGGTGGTGGTCTCTGCGGCAAAACGTCCGCAAAGGGAATTGACGCTGCGCGGATACCGCAGTCCACGGGGCCATTGTCGTCACTGGAACGCGCTTCCGAGTGTAGATGGAGGGAAGGAGAGCGAGGGACCAAACGGAACAGAAGAGGAAGAAGACGAAGAACGAGAAAGAGATGATGGTGACAGAGATAACCGTATCGCCAGCGCAAAGCTCAAGGCGTTTGAAGCGTTCACGCTCTACAAGAAGAACCGAAGCACGGACGATCTTCTTCAGGGCTCGTCAAGTCAGTTCAAGAAAGGCGCGCGGTCGGTCGAGGCGTCTCTGGAGTTCGCATTCCAGCAGGTGCACAATCATTTCCTCTGTGTGGTTTCAGTACCTGTTTGTTAAGTGTTACTTACGCAACTCTATGTTTGTTTGCGTAGATGATGGACGATGCGAGCGAGCAGCAGGAGACGAAATTCTTTGACCAGCTGCCGCTGCTTTACCTGGGCAACGTGACTCAGCAGAGCATGTTTGAGAGTATCGGGGTCTCAGAGGAAGATTTTCTCGACGAGGCGCTGGAGCCGTTCATCGACCGACTGATCACACCAGGGAGAGACGACTTGATTGCTGTCACTTTCGTTGCCACGTTCCTCAGCGACGTGTCGTCCTGGTGCTCACACAGGAAGGAGTACTCTCAGCCATCCAACAGTCACAACAATAACAGCAACAACAACAACAACAACGACAATGGCAGCACGAGCACCTACAACAGCATCCCATGGCACTGCATCCCGGGTTACTTCTCGCTCATTCGGCTCTTCCTCGCGGTCTTCCAGCTCATGTGCCAGCGGCGTCCGCGCATGGCAGCGATGCCTCCGGGCCCAGCATCAGTTGGCCGTATTCTGTCCATCGTCGAAGGACACGCTGCCGCAGCAGACGTGGACCCGTGGTTGTCCTACTGGTCTGGACGCGAAGTTGAGACTGTGCTCGAAGCTGCAGGCGAGGTACTCAAGAACGAGTACTTGGCGAACGTACTCGTGAAGATCGTACTCGAGACCACGAACATGCACGACCCCGTGAGCGTCAACTACTCGTTTGGGGTCCTGCAGCGCGTGCTCGAAGTCGCCGCCAAGAGCGCATCGACCTGCTCGGCGGGTGAACCAATTTCAGCAAGTTCATCGTCAGCAGTTTCAGCGAATTCGGACAAGGGCAATGGGAAAGCGCGCAGTCGCCACCACCGATTGTCGAAGAAATTTGATGACGAGTATTTTTTGGGGATCATGCGACGAGCGCTTCAGTCGGCTCACGTCCAGATTCTGCTCAAAGTTCTCACGTGTTTGTACAATTCCATCGGTGAGTAGCGGCAGGTTTCCTGCTTCTTGTTGACATACTGGCTTGGCTTACTAACTCTGTGTGTGTTATGGAATAATCCAGATTTCCTGCCTGCAAACGTCCGCAAGCGCGTCATTGGCGAGCTGATCTTGCGCGAGAACTTCTTCCGATTCTTCATGCACTGGAACGAAGAGGTACGCGTTTCTTCCTGCATGCTTGCCACCATCTCCAGTGCGGCATTGTGTCTTACCTGGCTGACCAATTTATTACTTGTCGTTGCATCCATCAGATTCGAAAAATCTTTAGCTACATCATCGTGTTCAAGACTTCGATCTCGAATCGGCTGGACCTGCCTTGTGCCTCGGACCGCATCCTTCTCGCGCACAGTCCATTCTTCGAAGCGAATACAGCGGGGTCGTCGTTATCATCACCGCTGTCATCTTCCTCCTCGGTGTCGTCTCCGTCGTCGTTTGGGTACTGGGCTCACTTGAGCGACATTGCGCAGTCGATGCTCCGAGTGAGCGGTGGCTTTGGCGCGAACGACATGTCCTCCGACGAGGCGGAGAAGAAAGGCGCGAGCGCGCTCAAGCGGCTCGTTGCGTGGGACGATAGCGTGCGCCTTCGAAAGAGCCGAGCCGGTGCGCATGACGTGCTTTTTCGCGACTCGCTCGTGAACGAAGAGCTCTCGGTGGATCTCTCGATCGGCAGCAAGCTCGACGCACTCTTCAAGATGATTGCGGACCAGATGAACCACCATCGGAGCTATTTCCCGAAGGAGCTTGAGACGTATGTCGAGCGCGGCCTCGCGCAGTACGTGACAGTGCTTCTGGAGTACTACGAGACGGCGTTCGAGAACCTGAACAGCAAGCCGAGTGCGCCGACGCTCGCGTTCACGATCACGACACCTGTGTTCACAGACTGAAGACCTCCAAGCCAACAGTCAGCCCACTTCATCTTTATAAAAGCGTACACATATATTTATTTTCTTCACCTTCACCCTCGTTGACAAGGTTGTAGCTCTTGGTTTTCTTGCTGTGGCTGCTGTTGTATGTTGTGTGTTGTTTGTTACACTTGCGCGTAGAGGCTGAGCTGACGATACATTTGCTTGGCGCTGTACACGGTCACAGTTGCGCCAGCTAGTGCGTGTGTCATAACAACAAGAGGAAGCACATGGCAACACAGATGGGACTTGTTAGGGAGTCACAGAGTGTGGGGCTAACGCAACATGAGGACGTACCGTGGAGAGGCTCGGTCGTGAACATGCGCATTTCGCCGCTTCGCACGCGCTTCCACTCGCGCTTGCGGCGCTCAAAGAGGTTCTCGTGCTCTTTTTTGTCGGCCGTGCGGCCTGCTCACACACAAAACAAGCAAGCAAACAAGCAAACAACACGTTGTTAGTCACACAAACACCAGCTCAAATCCAATGAGAATGAGATTGACGGGAGAGACGCACTCGGGTGGTCATGCTTGCGCTTGTGCGTTGTCCGACATGAATTTGCCTGTGAAGGAAACGTGGACATGAGATGATAAGCAACTGTGAGTCGGGGCCTTCTTGAACCGTTAGCAAGAGAGCCACTACGCAACAGTCAGTCAGTCAGTCGTACCGCGGCGTTCATTTGCAGCAGCTTGCGCCGCATCTCGCGGTCAAGCGCCTGTTCCACGAAAGCCTTGAGCCACCACTATACGCACATACACACACTTGCGCAATTAATTCGTACTCATCCATACCACTCTTCTCGTGATCATCACTAATCCACACACGCTACGTACCCTTGCGTCCATGTTGCGCAGCTCGTACTTCTTGGTCTTCAGGTGCTGCTCGATGAACGCGTCGTCGCGCAGCTTCTGCTGTTCGCCACGCTCCATCACGTCGTGCACAAACTCGCGCAGCGGCGCGTACACGCCCTGCTTGAGCTCGGGGCACTCGCTCAGCTCCATGAACTCAAACACCTGGGTCTGCAACACGAGCGGTTCCACCTGGGCCGCGATCTCGCCGTCCACGGTGACCGTGACGGTGTGCACGCCGGCGTTCTCGAGATGCAGGTCCTGCACATAGTAGACACCGTTGCGGAAGCACGTCTGCACGCGGCTGTTGAAGATCTTCTTGTGCTCGTTCTTGATCGTGACGCACACGGCGCCGATCTGGCGCGACTTGAGTACGCTGGTCTTGCCCTTCTTGGTCGCCGTCACGTAGAAGCCTAGGTACCGGAATATCGCGTAGCGCAGCGGGATGCGTTCTGGCAGCAACTCCGACCACTGATCCGCCACGGGGAAGAGCCGGTAGCCGTCCGTGAGCGGCTCCTGCAGTCGCAGCGCTACGGGCTTCATGTGCTTCATCCTTGCTCGAGGTGTTGGCTGGGGTTGGCAGAGATGGGATGCGTGTCAAAGAGGCAAATGATGCCAGTATTCAAAAAGGGAAGTGGAAGCGCGCGAAATGCTCAACAAAGTGTTTTATGATATGAAAAATGCATTTCATACTTATTCCGAAAGAAGTCAATGTGTAACTGACAAAAAAGCGTTTTTTCAGTGGCGATATTTTTGTTGTTACGGTGGCTTCTTGGCTTTTTTTTCTCACATACAGAGACATCGCCGTCATCATCATGTCCATTTTCGTTCGAAGCACCTACAATCGGAGAAGAGCCAAGCCGAGAGCGAGAGTGAGAACGAGAGTGAGAATGCGCCGCAAGGAGGACGACAGTGACACTGGCGCTCGCCGCCACCACGCGCGTCTCTCCGAAGAGCGCCAGAGACGCGTCGACTGGCGCGCCAACTACCTGCAGGCCAAGGTGCGTCTCGTGCGTGTTGTGCTTTGTGTGTCTTACGCGCGCAATAATATAGCGTGTTTTGTCGCTTACGCTATTGTTCAGTAAAGGAAACAACTCCATGGCCTGCTTGCTGGCGATATGTGATTTATGTATAGAGAGAGATGTCGCATACTGTGTGCACTGCATTATGTATGTGCGTGTGCATGGAGACCCATCGAGCGTGTGCGCTCACGAGCTCCTGTTAATCTATTTCTGACTGTGCTGTATGGCGAATGCTGCTTGCTGCTGGATGAACACAGGACGAGCTGGCGCTGGCGACGTACGAGGCGCAGAAGTGGAAGGAAAAGTACATGGCGGAGAAGCAGCGCCGGCGCACCATCGCGAAAAGCCTGATCGACCTCATGGTCGTGCACGAGCGGCGCTCACCCACCACGGAGAACAGCTCGGCGCGACACTCGGCGTCTTCGGCGTTCAGCGACTTGGACCACATCGGCGGCATTCTGAGCCCCACACTCTCGTCGTTCGACTTTGATGACGATGACGACGATGAAGACGACGATGGATTTTCGAGTGAGGGTAGTGGCGACGGCGCGAACGGCTACGTTGATGAGGGTAATCACGACGCAACGTCCCCCGTGTACAGTTACAGATCGAGTATCGGCTCGTATCCGAGCCCTTCCGCAGTGAACGCCATGCACAAGAGCGACGTCTTTAACGAGTCGCCGCTGATCGCACGCGGCTCAGTCAGGAGAGCCAGCAGCACCAGAGTGCGTGCGAACCGCTCGTCCACCACGGGCTCGCTGCGGGAGTCGATCCGATCTGCGAGCAACAGACGAGACGACGTGAGCGGAGTCCAGACCGCGCCTCCGCAGAGCCTCATCTACCGCATGATGTACTCCAAGTCGTCTTCGCGTGACCTCTGGCAGGCGCGTGCGCACCCAGCCAAGTTCAGCACAATCGCGCGCTCGCTCATGTTCTCGATGCACCTGCGAAAAGAGCGGATCTTCGAGAACTTTTTCGTCGTGGGGCTCACAATCGGAGCTGCTGAGCGCGCGCATGCAGCGAAGAAAGCGTCGGGGTTCGTCGGATTCTGGAAGCCGCGTGTGTTGTTTGAGTATCCTCATGTACGCAGATTGCGTTGGGAGGTATCGTGAGTGCTTGAGTGACGTACTAACTGATCTGAAAATGTTTGCGTGCACGTGCACAACAGAAAGCGAGTGGAGTTCCAGACGGCGTGGTGGCAGACTTTTGCTTTCCGCAGGGCGTGCCGATCACACAATGCAAGCCACACCAGACTGCAGTGTTGAATGGCGCAGTGGTATCCCTGTGGTCGACCGATGCTGAACAGCTCCAAAAGCACACGCTTGATGTACGTGGAATCATAACTTCAACGTGAAACAGATGGTTGAATTGGTTGATAGTGAAGAAAAGACGACTGATGAAACGTACCTTTTATATCCCTAATATGTAGCCATTTCGCACGAGTGGGTACACTTTCCAGCTCACTGGCGCCAAAGGAGAGATCCTGCATGGGTTCTGCGTCGCTGTGCTGAGCAATTTGATCGAGCGATCCGACTCTGTCCAACCAGGAAGTGGCAAGTCTGGTTGTGGTGGTGGCTCAGCAACAACAGGCTCCCAGTCCTCGAGCAAGCCGCTGAGTCCGCGAGTCGACTGGTCACGAGCGAGCTGCCCCAAGTTCTCTTCGAACGACGACTCGTTCATGAACCGACAAGGAACACTGAAACGAGACAGCATGAAGAGCGCGGAGGACGACGGTGGCGATGCAGAGCAGAGCCTGTTAGCGCCAGTGTGTTACTGCTTCACGAGCAAGTTCCCATTCTATCGATTCCACTACACGGTAAGGAGAGATTCATCAACGTTTGCGGAGCAGGAATTCAGCAGTCGAGACTAACAAAATGGTGATTACAATTTTATGTATAGCTACTTCGGATGATTGTAGAGAACGAAGTCAGACAACGACTCGAGGCAGCATCATCCGAGAAGAAATGCTCGACGCGTCAAACGGAAGAGTTTGAGATCCTGCTGCGGTCAAACGTTGATCTGGGCGTGCAGTTTGCGATCTGCCATCGAGAGAATCCGAATGTCAGCGGCACGAAGTCCTCGAATCTGCTGCCCAACAACTCTGGATTCGGCTCGATCGCGTCGTCTGTGCATGTGTCAGCCGAGAATCGCGTGGTGCTCAGCGAAGATGTGACCATCCGCATGTCCTCATCAGCCGTCAACCACAGAGACAGCGGAGCAAGCCGACTTCGAAAGAGCCACAGCTCGGACGACATTGGCGCTGTTTTGACTGTGAATGGACTAATTGTGGAGAAACCCATTGTGGAGAAGATCCAGGAGACTTGTCCTGAAGGGTACAGAGAAATCCAAGTTGGCGATGTGCTTGAAGCGATTGACGGCATCGCTACAGGTGCGAATTTTGAAATGGACTGCTTTCTTGGTAGCATGCGACTCTATCTGACAGCATTTTCTTATGGTTCTTTGTTATACTGTCGATCACGACAGCTTCGATCGGATTTGATGGCGCGATGGAGTTGCTGCGAACGTGTGAGCGTCCAGTGAAGCTGCGGTTCCTGAGACCGCACTCGACGCACTCGCCACGGAAGAAAGTACAGCCTGCGAATCGGTTCTTGTCATCAAGCTCCGTTGACGTACGTTCGAGTTGTGTTTTCAGCTTCACTGTCCATGGCGATTCACATGCTTGTTTTACTAACTTTTTTTCGCTTATACAATATATATTTAGATTCTGTATCGTGCCCACGGAATGAAGATCGGAGAACCGGGTCATTGGTCCGCAACGAGATTCCCAAATTTTGATGTCGAGTACCAGGTAAAGAACAGTCTGTTCTTGAGAGTGTTTGAAGGCCAACCATGTCGATGAATCTTACGAATTGTGTGTCAAATTTGCATTTGTAGCTACCGAAACGACACGCAGACAGATGGACATGCGGTGTCGTGCTGCGGTATCTGAACCCCGAGAGCGTCGTGAAGATTATCGCGCACCTTTTGCTGGAGAAGCAGGTGACCATCATGGGCGAGAGTCCCGCCAAGGTCACAGCTGTCTGCACGGCGTTCATGCTGCTCCTCGCGCCGTTCCAGTGGCAGGTAAGAATAGCAAGGAGAAGCTTAGCGCATTGCCTGCCGTAAGCAATGCTCCCATCTAACTTTGTTGCTTCCTTCTGTCTTTCTCAGTCAACGTACATCCCGCTGTTGCCGTCTTCGCTGCTCGACTTTTTGCATTCCCCCGTGCCGTTCCTCGCGGGAGTATCCCATCAACTCGAGTCGACCGACGAGTGGCCAGATGTGTGCTTCTTTAACATCGACACGGACGTGATCACGACGCCAGCGAGCACGGAGCACCTGAACGAGACGTCGATCCCGCACGGCATCGAGTTCTGCCGGCTGCTGTACGGTGCGCGAGAGCGGTTCAGCGCCATTCGGGCGTCGAGCAAGCCGTGGCACGAGCTCTCGGAGGAGCAGGACAAGATCATCACGCTCACACTGCAGGAGGCCGAGATCTTTCTGCGCGATCTGTGCTTCGACGTCTCGGCCTTCGATCTCACACCGCGATCGGGTAAGTAAATGGACAACGGAGTATATGTGGATATTCGAGTGTTTGATAGACTAAGCAGACCATTTTTCATTGTGATGACTATCATTCTCAGGTCAAACTTTCTACGACTGCCTGCAGGAAGAGGTGGCAAAGGAGCTTCGGAAGAGCAGCTTTGAGGAGTATCTAGAGGAGTTCAGCCAGACGCAGCTCTTCTGCCAGTACTGCGAGAGCGTGCTGAAGCCCGAACAGCAGGGGCGATAGGATAGGAAGAAGCGATAGGATAGCCAAAAGCCAAGTGTAATTAATAACAACAAGCAAGGACTCTCTCAGATGACGAGTAAACCAATTTCCACCATTTCAAAAGGGATGTTGCTAAAATATGGAGGCTCTCTATTAGGGTAAATCTGTTGTTTTGCGGCGAGTACACGTTTTCTGTGATAGGTAGGTAGGAAGCAAATATAAACTTGGTTTTGTTAAAAGTCCACCACTTTCTTGATCGCCTCAAAGTTCTTGAGCGCGTCTGGGACGTAAAACTTCTCAAACACCAGTGGAAACGGCGTGTCGTAGCCGCAGACACGCTGGATCGGCGCCTCGAGGCTTAGGAAGCATCGGTCCTGGATCGTGGACGCGATCTCCGCAGCAAAGCCGCCGGTTTGCTATTAGAGAGCAACAGAAGCAAAAGAATGAGTAAACGTGTAGCAACGAGACTTAATAGAGTTCTCAACACGATAAAACGTACCGGAGCTTCGTGACTGACTACCAGACGGCCGGTCTTGCGCACCGACTGCTCGATTGTGTCCACGTCCCACGGGAAAATCGTCTGCAGATCGATCAGCTCGCAGCTGATGCCGACTTCCTCTGCGTAGCTGCACGCCTGTAGAAACAGTCAATTGACAAAAGCAGAGCCAGCAAAAGTGAGTTCAACTGAGCAATGGGTATGTCTTTCTATGGAGTTCAAATAGACAATACGGGGCATACCTCTTCAAGGACGCGCATCTGCGCCCCCCAGCCGACAACAGTGACGTCGCTGCCGCGCGTCACGATTTCTGCTTCTCCCAGGTTCTCCATGTAGTCGCCGACTGGGACCTGGTGTCAAAACCAATTGATAGCAATTTTTCGTCAATACATACATACGCGCGAATATCACGTGTCAACACAGCAGATGCATAGCCACTACTTACTTCGCCCACGGACGCGCGATAGAGCGCCTTTGGCTCGAGGAACACGACCGGGTTCGGGTCGCGGATGGACGCCAGCAGCAGCCCCTTCGCCTTGACTGGGTTGCGCGGGATCACGACCTTGAGTCCCGGTGTGTGCGTAAAGTATGCCTCGGGTGACTGCGAGTGGTAGTGGCCGCCGTGGCCCACTGCGCCGTACGGCGCGCGGAACGTGAGCTTGCCGCAGTCGAACTCGCCACCCGAACGGTAGCGGAATTTGGCGGCTTCGTTCACGATCTGGTCGAACGCGGGAAAGATGTAGTCTGCGAACTGGATCTCCGCAATCGCCGTGCGGCCCGTCGACGCGTAGCCGATCGCAAAGCCCGCAATGCCCTGCTCGCACAGCGGCGAGTTGAACACGCGATCCTCGCCAAACTCCTCCTTGAGGTCCACGGAGCAGCGGAAGACACCGCCGAACGCCACGTCCTCGCCGAACACCACGGCGCTCGGGTCAGTTGCCATCGCCACGCGCATGGCGTCGTTGATCGCCGTAAACATGTTCATCTGCACCGTCTCGCGCGGTTGCGCGTGCACAGAGGATGAGGACGTTGACGTTGCAGACACAGCGAGCGCGGCGCTGCCAGGCTTGGCGACCGACGTGTGCAGCGCGCGCACCGAGCGGCGCAACAGTGAGCGGGTGGAGGATGTCATGGCGGTGGCGCTCATCGTTCTTGCAGCAGCGATACTTATTGGGAATGACACGATCGCTGCCTCATGCGCTCATACACTCATGCCATGCCTTGCCATGCTGCTGCTATTGTTAGCTCGATGCTTCTCAAAACGGCATGTTCGACTGGCAGCACAAGCTTCAAGACAAAAAACCTCCGAGGTTTTTTCATTGGATGTCGACGTAGCTTGTGGCAGCAGCGTGCGAAACCTCAATGTGAATGTTTGGAAGGGACGTGGGGAATAGGGGTAACGTCTGAGATCCTCCAGACTCAGACTGGTGACGCGCACAAATTATCAGATTCAGAGTGGTGACGCACAGTGCTTCCTCTGACTCAGAAATATGCGACATGTTGAATTTGGGCTGACGGTTCTTTTGGACCTCAACAAGGGTCCAAGCACCCCAAAAGCAAATCCTGAACAACTGAAATATCTATTAATAATACACAATTATATTTTGTAAAGGGGTGATGCGTATGCAAAAAGCTTGTAGAACGATGATGCGCATCACGTTCACGAGCGCCACATTAAGTATAAAAGGTAGGCATGAGTTTGAATCCAAAGTCAAAGCGAATGCTCAACCAAAAGCTGAACAACCTACATCATCGAAGGCGCTCAATACAACAATCGACTTCATCAAACGCAGCGCGTTGCTCAGCCGATTGAGCGATTGACCAGCACCGCAACGGCTTCACACAAAGCGCTCGTCGACCACCACAATGACCACCGCACCACCACATGACGACGCGCTCTTCCTCGGCCTCGACTGCTCCACGCAGAGCATGACGGCGGTCGTCGTCGACGCACGCGGTACCGTCGTCCACGAGAGTGCGTTCCGCTTCGACGACAGGTTCCCACAGTACGCGACCACGAACGGCGTGCTGCGTCTGCGTGACAGTGTGAGCCGCGAGGTCGTCGTGGTCCCGTCGCTGCTGTTCGTGGACGCGCTGGACGCGATCTTCGCGGAGCTCGCTGCGTCCCCAAAGGTAGAGTTGGCGCGCATCGTGAGCGTCAGCGGCAGCGCACAGCAGCACGCGTCCGTGTACTGGTCGAAGGACTTCTCCCTCAAGGACTGCATGGACAACGCTGCCGCAACCAGCACGCCCCAGTCTTCTCTCGTTGAGCTTCTGAAGAGCTGCAGCCAGAAGAGTCCGTTCTACCTTGAGCATGGTCCCAGCTGGATGGATAGCTCGACTACCGCATTCTGCGCGGCACTCGAGAAATCCGTCGGCGGCGCGCAGCGCGTTGCGGAGATCAGCGGCTCGCGCGCCTACGAGCGCTTCACGGGCAACCAGATCGCGAAGCGCATCCATGACGACCCCGCGTTCCTGGAGAACGTTGGCCGTATCGCGCTCGTGTCGTCGATGCTGACGTCGCTGCTGTGTGGCGAGTACACGCCAATCGACGAGAGCGACGGCTCGGGCATGAATTTGCTAGACGTGCGATCTCGAGAGTGGTCCCCAGAGCTCGTAGAGGCGACCGCCAAGCAGGACACTTCTGCGACTGCTGATGCACCGAAGCTGCTTGAAGCTGCGCTTGGACGGGATGTCACCAAGCCGTACCACTCAGTGGGGGTGATTCACCCGCTCTTTCAAAAGAAGTTCGGCTTCTCCACGAACTGTGTGGTCGTCCCGTTTTCTGGTGACAACCCGTGCTCGCTTGCGGGCATCGGACTCGCGCAACCAGGTGATGTGGGCATTTCACTCGGAACGTCCAGCACGCTCATGGCAGTCGTGCCAACGGATGAGGCGCGCTTTTCGGGGGAAGAGGGTCATTTTTTCAGCAACCCCATCGACCCTGACAGCCTGATGGTGAGGAATTTTGCCATGCCACTCTCATTCTTTCCATTAACACGACTGACGCTTCTGGCCCCCACGATCGCATAATAGGCGATGATCTGCTTCAAGAACGGATCGCTGACGCGCCAGGTAGGTCGTAATAACGGAATGCTCGCTCACTTAGTCCACACAAAATCACTGATAGATTATGGTCGATTGATCTCACCACAGGAGGTTCGAGACCAACGCGCGGGCGGCTCGTGGGACCAGTTCGAGTCCATGCTGGCGTCGACGCAGCCTGGGAACGGAGGTACGTTCGCGTTCTACTTCAGCGACCCGGAGATCACGCCGTCGACCGTGAAAGCTGGAGTCATTGGTTTTCACAGCACCTCGGACGATCCACTCAATGACGCTCACGCGCTGGCCGGTGAAGTCGAGGTGCGTGCGGTCGTGGAAAGCCAGTTCCTCTCGATGCGTCTGCACGCCGAGCGCCTGGGTGTGAAGCAGCCGCAGCGACTCATCGTGGTCGGCGGCGCATCGTCCAACACGCGCATGCTGCAGGTGCTTGCGGACGTGTTCAACACGCCCGTATACCGTCTCTCGAGCGCGACCAACTCGGCAGCGCTGGGCGGCGCGTTCCGCGCGCAGCATGGGCTCGTGTGCGGCAGCGCCAAAGACGGCAAGTTTGTGGCTTTCGAGCGCAGCAAAGGTCTGGACTTTGAGTTCGCAGCGAGTCCTGAAGCCGAAGCGGCGGCGATCTACTCGGCCAGCCTCTCGCGCTTTGAGAAGCTGGAAGCCCGCGCAGTAGAGCTCTTGAGCTGAGGCAAGGGTGACAAGTGGCTTTGGCGTGTAGCGAGTGGCTGGTATTCTCTGCGATTTCGTGTGCGTCTTCATGTTGACGTGGTTGAAGACGAAATGCAAGAAGTGGTGAACACACGATTGGATGTTTGGACGGATAAAATTGCAAAAAACATTTTTCAATCAAATTTTTGAAAAAAAGCGCGCGTTGTTGAAGTTGAAGTGACCTTGAACATCAAGTCATTTCCTTTTTCCTTTTCCCTCAGATTCAGACTCAGACTCCGATTCTGCTACTGCACCCTCTCTCTCGCCCTCTCAAAAGCCGTCGTCCCATCTTCTCCGACCAATCGCAAAATGGCTCCGTCCAAGCAGCGTGTTTGAAGACGACTCAGCGGAGGCCACTATTGAAGCTACGCTGGCTCCAGTTGGGCCCAAAGCGTGTGCCTCTCCAGACTTTCCCACTTCCAAAGCGGCACATGGACACCTGCACGGGTCTTCAATTGGTGACTTGACTGGTCTTCCGAAAGGCAAGCCCGAAGAGCTACAAAGCTAAATCTGCTCACAGCAGCAGCTCTCATCATTCCCACATATTCGTATTCGCCACGATGAAGATGCTCACGACCGCGCGCCGCCTCCAGTCCCTGGCGACCCGAGCCTCCGTTATTACCAGTGGAGCTGTCAGCCGCCGCACGTTCCATCGCAGCGCCGTCGCCGCGTTCCCAGAGATCCCGTTCAAGCTTGCGGACATTGGCGAGGGCATCGCCGAGGTCGAGGTGCTTCAGTGGTTCGTCAAGGAGGGCGAGCCGATCAAGCAGTTTCAGAACGTCTGCGAGGTGCAGAGCGACAAGGTGCGTTTATTGTTTGTTGCGTGGTGGATATGGCATCTATGTGCATGCATGTACATGTGAATCGTGTGCTGAACTGACGTTGGTGTGTGTGAATGGATCCATGGTACACAGGCTACGGTGGAGATCACGAGTCGCTACGATGGTGTCGTGAAGAAAGTGCACTACAAGCTGGGCGAGATGGCCAAGGTCGGCACGACGCTGATCGACATTGAGGTTGACGACGCGACTGCGGCGGCGTTCCAGGTGTCTGCTCCATCTGCCAAGCCTGCGATGTCGCCTACACGCCGAGTTGCGCCAACGCCAGTCGCTGCGGCGCCAAAGAAGGTCGCTGCACCAACGCCAGCGCCAGTTGTCGTTGAAGTGGCTGTGTCGGCGCACTCTGTCGCTCCTGTGCGTGACGCTGCGATCCGACAGCAGCGCACTTCGGGCGACGACCGCGTGCTGACGTCGCCGTCGGTGCGTCGCCTCGCGAAGGAGCACGACATTGACCTGCTCGATGTCGTCGGTACTGGACCAGACGGCCGTCTGCTGAAGGAGGACTTGCTCGACCACATCCGCATGCTCGCATCGCAGCCAAAGGTCGAGCTGGTTCCGATCCCATCCCCCACCACTAGCGCGTCGTCCGCTGGCGCTGCTACTGGTGCATCGTCGTACTTGGAACAAGACACGGTCGTCGCTCTCTCTCGTAAGTGGATTCTTGCTTTGCTACTCCTATGCTTTTGCTTGCACAACATATCTAACATTTCTTCTTGCATTGTTCTCCTCAATGATCCGTGCAGCTATGCAAAAGATGATGGTCAAATCTATGAACGCTGCTCTCCAGGTGCCGCACTTTGGCTACGCGGACGAAGTGCAGATGGACGCGCTCTACCAGCTCCGCCAGGACCTCAAGCCGCTCGCCGAGCAGCGCGGCATCAAGCTCTCGTTCATGCCGTTCATCATCAAGGCCGCGTCGCTCGCGCTCAAGCAGTATCCGAATCTGAACGCGACCGTGAGCAGCGACGAGACGAGCGTCACGTACATCGCCGCGCACAACATCTCGGTCGCGATGGATACCCCCGCGGGACTCATCGTGCCGAACGTCAAGGACGTGCAGCGCAAGAGCATCCTGGAGATCGCTGAAGAGCTCAACCGCCTGCAGCAGCTCGCGACCGCGGGCAAGCTCAGCGTCGCAGATCTGACGGGCGGTACCTTCAGCATCTCGAACATTGGCAGCATCGGCGGTACGTACATGGGTCCCGTGATTCTGCTGCCGCAAGTCGCGATCGGCGCGATTGGCAAGATCCAGACGCTGCCGCGCTTCCTGGAGGACGGCAGCGTGGCGCCTGTGCGCCTCATGAACGTGTCGTGGAGCGGCGACCACCGCGTGATCGACGGCGCCACCATGGCGCGCTTTTCCAACCAGTGGAAGCAATATTTAGAGACCCCCGTGGCCATGCTCTCGGAGATGAGCTGAGCGAGAGCATCATGAAGATAGAGAACACAAAACAGAACACACAAAAACAAACATCATGGAACCTCGGAATAAATGCCACTATTTTACCTTCTTGATCTCGTCTTGCCACTCAAGAGCTACTCTTTCTGGTTTGGGATCACGACTCCGTGCCGAGACGCCATGAGCAGCACTTCCTGCAAGAGCGACGGCGGCAAGTTGATGAACGTCTGTAGTTACAATAGCATAAGCAAACGCACATACACAACGTTAGCCCAATTTCCACCCCAGCGAGCATGGCAATAGCTAGCGCACGCACGCATACCTCGGTCGCGATCACTTCGCCAAAGCGGTCAAGAATGAAGCTCAGACAGCGCTTCTTGAGCGCGAAGGCGTCACGAAAGTGCGCGGTCTGCAGCAGCAGCGACGCGTTCTGGACCGAGAGGATCTTCAGAATGGTGCTCTCGCACATGCTGTTGACAACGTTCAGGTTAGCACCATGATAGCTCTTCAGGCAGACAGACAACAGAGAAGAGTTCGTACCTGCAGAGATTGGTTACGAGGTACTGGTCCGCTAACGCGAGCAGCTCCAACAAAAACTCTACACACAAATCAGTCAATGTCAGCCAACCAATGAGTGTGGATAAAGATCATTAATGCCGCGGCGAATATCCTACCTGCATCAACGTTTGGAGCTGATAATGCTGCAACTTGGTCAGTATACAGGAACTCCATGAGCGCGGCAAATACGCCGTACTACAGAGCAGCCCAAAAGTCACTACGTCAATAAATACAATTCCTCACTCGTACGATTATATCGGTGCAGGGGAGTATGAACTACGTACCGAGTACTCTGGGATGACAATGCGCGCGAGCGAGCCTTCTTTCATGCGTCCATCGAGCATCTTCTCGAGCGGCTCGCACCGCGCCATGATGATACATGCGTGCGCGAAGAACTCCCTGTCGTCGATCACAAACGTGACATCACTGCGCGACGGGTTGTTGAGCATCCGGCGCAGGTCCGAGCTCAGCGAGCTCTTCTTGCGCATCATCACGCCCGCATCGGCTCGTGCATCGGCATCGCTGCCCACGAGACACACGGAGTGATAAAAGCCCGCGGCGACTTTGCGCACAAACCTGGTACGCAGCGACGGGATGATCTGCGGACTCAAACAGTCGAGCGACGTCTCGAGACCCAGTTGGCCGTGGTTGTTCCGTCCAAAAGGGTACACTTTGCCGTCGTCTGAAAGCGTCAGCGTGTGGTAGCAGCCGCACGCAACCTGCACAATGCGCACACGTGCAAGCGCAGCGACAAGCTATACACACACAAGAGCAACAAGCGTTTGTGAGCAAGATGACAACACAGACAAACAAGCAAACACACAATTGTTCACGTACGGTGGGCTTCGCGACGTGCTTGACGTGGCCGAGACCGAGCTGTCCATAGTCGTTCCTCCCAAATGTGTACACGGCGCCGTCTTCCGTGACCGCGACCGTGTGGTAGTACCCGCACGCGAGCTTCGTCACCACTGTACTCTCAAGCGCACTCCCCATGACTCGCGTTGGTGTAAAGACCGGCGGTCCGGATAAATCGCTGATGCCTAGTTGCCCATAATCGTTCTTGCCGAACGCCACGAGTCCGCCGCTGCTTAGAGACACGATTGTGTGGTGCTGACCGCACGCGACTGTGAGCACCGGACGCCGGAAGAAGTAGCTTACTGGGTGTGGAGTGTGTTTGTCCACTCCGCCGCCACTGCTACTGCCATTGCCATCGTCGTCGTCATCACCGTCGGTCATGCCAAGCTGCCCGAAATCGTTGCGTCCGCACGTAAAGAGCTCCCCGTCGGACGTGACGATCGCTGTGTGGAAGTAGCTGCATGCAACGTCGACCACGCGTTTGCCCGCGAGGCTCTGCACAGCAGTCGGCTCGGCGATTGACAGAGTGGTTCCGTGGCCGAGCTGCCCGCGGCCGTTGAACCCGACAGTGAACAATATACCAGACGCTGCAGGTACCACCAGCACATTGAGAATGTTGAGGAAGGGTAGAGTGAGGCTTACAGAATGCACATGACATGCTGTAAGACTCGTATCCTACCAGTGAGCGCAGCTAGATGCTCGCAGCCGTTGCCTGAGAATACGCCCACGATGTTTTTCCCTGTAAGCGTAGGGACGGCTCGCAGGCTCGAGACGCGCTCAGTCGTTCCTGTGCCACATTGACCACTGCAGAGCACCACCACCACCACACCAATATGAATCAAAATACGAGCACTTGCATAGTAAACGCTCCGCACCATCCGATCTCACCTGTCGTTATATCCGCACGCATAGACATCGCCACTTGCTGGACAATACCCACAACAAGACAGAGCGATAAGTAGAGGAGGACCGCAACTTCAACAACAGTCGACAAACACTTTGCGTCATATAATGCACACAGGAATGAATGACCACTCACCACAAAGCAGCACGGTCTGCTCATTGCCGCACGCAACGTCTACGATGTGCTTGTCGTCGCAGAAATCCACGCACGTTGGTGCACTGCGGTCCGTCGTGTCGCCATGACCGAGCTCGCCGTACGAGTTCTGCATTCATTGCGCGCACGTTTGTCAGTAATAGACGACTGAGCATCGACGGACGACAGCACGCAAGCAGCGACCAAGCAAGCCAGGTCCCAGAGACATAAGCGCACCTGTCCGAAGCTGAAGACGCCCCAGCTGCTGTCGTCACTATTGCTGACCTCTCGTGCGCCGCTGATGCCCGCGAGCGGCTCGTTCCGGTTGTTCAGCGCCATTGCTCGCTTGTGAATGAACACACGAGCAAGCCGGATCTGAAAGCGAACAACCAATACCCACACGCCTCCTCGTCGAAACCTCCATAAATTCATAAAAAATTATAGAGGATTTATGTTGGGAAATCACTTTTCTGTCAGATTAGCTCAAAATCTCCCTTAACCTGATCCTTTATTTATCTGTAAATGAACTTTAGAACTAGTACTATTTATTATATTAACAAAAATACCTTTATATAATATGATATAAACATTTTCTTCGTGGTACTGATAAAAGAAGTTGAGCGGCTGACATGTTTCTAACCTGGTCTCCACAGTGCAACAGGGATGAAGATTCATCCTCAAAGCTATAGTTGACAGTGTTTGCACAGGTCAATTGTCCGATTATTTTATATATAGGCGAACATCCCTTGCGTGGCTGATGTTTGTGTCGCGCATTATCGACAAAATGTCGCCTTCTGTCCTCAGGATTCTGCCACGAAAATCAACCAAAAGTGCCCCGTTTGCTGTTGGCGAATGGAGCCATTCATCATTTGGACCGCCGAGTCTGGCAACGAATAAAAAAATCATCTAATATCGCTCGTTCGCTCACCATCGTCGTCCTGCTCACCTTGGCCATACACAGTGAAGCCTTGTGAGCTTTGCGGCCTCTTACCTGCAAAGCCTTTGCTCCTAAAGAGAGTGGGGAAAACCACATGGCACGGCTTGGCTTCAGTTTCTTTCCAGAGCTTCTTCAGCTTTGCAAGCCGCATCCTCCTGGAATCTAGTCTCTCTATAGAGAATAGTTGATGGGCCAATCAATCAAACCAGTCTTGGACTTGTTGACTTGTGAAGGGCATCATCACTTGAGCACACTATTTTTTCAGGCATTGCACACACGAGTAAATAGGGGAAGCCCAACCGCAAACCCCAAGGGCAGAGGTTGAGGGTTTGCTGACACGCAAACGCTGCGTATATCACGATACACGAAGCACTGACAAAGAGGAGGCATATTGAAACGGTGCGTACCAGCAACACCAACAGGGTGGCGTGTTTGAAACTCTTGACATGTGTGATGTATTCAGCATTTTGCATTTTGCATTTTGCATCACGCGCTTTTGCAGTTGCATCGCGCTGTTTGAGTGGTGTAACTTGCTGCACATCCATCAAGCTCAAGCTCTCGAGGTCCACTTCCGTGACCAGTCTGCCAGCCATTACCTAGAGTTCCGCTCCTGTTCTTCCGTCGCTAATAAACCAGTACACATATGATTATCCGGACATCCCGGACCTCCAAACAGAGGTATACACTATGTTATCCGTGCAAAATTGTTCGCCCCATCTATGTGTCGTGGTTCCGTGAAAAGCTGCAAACCAGAACCCTTTGCCCAATTTGCCCAGCAACAACATTGGGCCAAAATGCGATCTTTGGCGCGCGCCCTCTCTCCCGCACGACGATGCAAAAGCAGCTCAAATCGAAACAATAGACATCTTGTATGGATGTGCCACCAGAAAATCCAACTTTTAAAAAAGGCAACCAATCCTGCCCAACACATGTGCGCCAGTTGCGTCGTTTCCCTGCCAGCCGCAAGCACACACCCACAAGAAGCACAAGCACACAAGCAAGCACTCGCTCTGTCGCCTTCCCATCCAGCTGCCTGCCTGCGCCAGTTGTTATCTCCCCCAAGAGCTCATCAAGAAGCCTTCCTTCCATTTTCGACCGCACGCGCACACACGCACGTCGGTGTATCCTGTCGCTCTATCGCTCGCTATCTGCCCTCTCTCTGTAGAGATTAGTAGATCCACCAGACTCTAGACAGACAGACACTCACTCGCTCGCCGACTCAACACTAGATCATCAGTATGGGCAAGAAGGACTACCCGCTGCTGCAGCACCCGATCAGTGCGAGCTCACGCGCGTCCACGGCGTCAACATCGAGCCTGAACTCTCGCGCGCGCTCGCTCTCGCGCGTAGCGTCCGAGGAGCTCGTGGTGCCGCCGTCCGACAACGTCAACTCGATCTACTATGGCGTGGACGCGTTCTCGCCGACGCTCGTGGACTTCTACACGGTCGACCAGAAGCGCATCCTCTGGTCCTCGCGCGCGCACCGCAAAATGATGACCACGCTCTACCGCGCGTGGCACGGCAAGTGCTGGAAGCTCTACTCGCTGAGCTTCTGGGGTGGTGGCTTCGCGATCCTCGCGCACACGCTCTTCGTCATCGGCTTCATGGGCGAAGCGGTCGCGCACGGCGACGAGCAGATCGCGACACATGGCTTCGTGGACATTCCACTGCTCATCGGCGCGCTCTGCTACCTGACGTGGCACGTGTTCAGCTACTTTGAAGTGCTCAACTGCTGCCACAACCTCGAGCTCTGGCTGGACGAGTACCTCCACGGCAGCGAGCCGCTCTTGGAGCGCCAGTTCATCGGCTTCTTCCCATCGAGAATTGATTTTTGGACCGAGATCATGGGCATGCTCGGCGCGTCGCTACTCGTGGTGTCACGACTGTACATCCTGATCCGCTCGGACGGCACAAACTTTGGCGTGATCGACGTCGGCAGATCCGAGTTCGGACTCATCATGCTCTACTGGCTGCCGTTCTTCGCCGGCGCGTTCTTCATCCTGGTGAGCGCGTACCTCGCACACGTGGAAGTGGTGCACCAGTGGTTCTCACTGCGCCTCACGACCCTGGAGACCTGGGTCACCGGTAAGCCCGAGCAGCTCATTTTATATCATTCCTGTATCTCTTTTTGCATTTGAGCCACACTAACACCCTCTTGTTCTCTTTGTGAATGAATGAAAAACTTATCAGGCTTGAGCTTGCTGAGCGCGGTTGGCTTCTTCCTCGCGTCCACGTTGCAGTTCATGGACCCGTTCTCCGTGCTGTTCTCCTTTGAAGACTGCATGGTACCGTTCGGCTTGGGCTGCTTCCTGGGGCTCGCATCCAGTTTCCTGAGCATGGCGGAGCTGGAGCAGATCCACAAGCGCCACAAGCACCCGGAGTACGGCCTCCTCAAAAACTCCGCCGGCTACGGCACGTGGTAAAGCAGCTGCTCTTCATAACGAGAGCAACACCCACCACCAAACAGCCTTCAGCAGCTATCATCACCAGCTACCAACAACAACAACCCAGTAAGCTAATAAGAAGAGAGACGAAGTGAGAAGCACGAGAAACAGAAGGACAAATCTATGTATTTTGTTGGTTTTTGCCGCCCATTTTGTAGTGAGAATCGACTAGATATGTATTTCTCAGGCGAGCAGCGCTTTCAAGAAAATGCACTTGCTCTTGATCTCCGAGTTGCTCGGGTACGCGGCGAACGCCTTGTCGATCACGTGCAGGAATGGCTTGGCGGCTTGACAGTTTTCATCTATTCGATCATCGTCAACGAGCACATACACAGGCGCAGACATAGTGGAGATTTAGTATTGCGAATGAGAAGACATACATGTGGCTATGCGTACCTTGGTTGGAGCAGAACACGAGTAGCGCCCAGCAACCCTCGGCCTGCAGCGCTTCGTTCTCCGGGTGCGAGTCCATGGCGGTCAGCACGGACACAATGCCACTTTCTTCACGCACGAGGCGCAGGTTTTGCTCTGCACGTGCAAGAAGAGATGATCGTAGAGTAGACGTTAGAGCATGACATAACCCAAAACAATACATGCAATGTGCCCACGTCAACTCACCGCAGTGAAACGAGACGTTGCGCAGCGCGCGGCAGCCGTCCTCTTGCACGGTGCCGTTCTCGATGTTGCGCGCCATGGCGTTCGCGATTGCCTTGATCGCGCCGACCGCACCCGCCGCTTCCTTGCCGACCGCTATGTATATTCAACACGAGCAGCAAGCACACATGTCAGCTTGCTCATTCCTTCGTTATTACCATGAAGCACGCGCCTGAAATTGAATCGCAAAACGCTTACGGTTGTTGAACGTCGCCTGCGAGAGCTTGGAGAAACCTTCCGCGGCGACGAGCGGCGAGTCACTCTCGATCATCGCAACCGCCTCTTTCACTTGTGGGGGGATGGCGAGCAGCGTTGCTGTCGCCTCGCCGTCCTCGGTCGCCAGGCGCGTCGTCGTCGTCGTCGTCGTGTGCACGCCCACCATATTGCTTCCGTTTTAGTGGCCAATCTCAAGGCGAATGGCTCCAAGCGAAAATGGCCGTGTTTGGAAATGGTGAAAGTACTATCACTACTCGCTTATGTTTGCACGTTGACTAGCAAGATTGTACTTTTTCACTTCATTTAAAATCGCACAATCAATCAAACTCAGTACAGTACTGTATATGTTGCTAATGGTGCCAAGAAAATGGAAGTGCATCTGAGTACTGTGATCTGATCTGTCAGAAGCAACTTATGATGGCTGCCTTTTGTTTTGCCCATGATTTGGGATGTTTTTGCACCTTGAAAACTTCACTATCATTTTTTCAAGCCCGCCCGTTTTTGGCAAAAAAGAGCTAAACAAGAGCTGTTCTTCGTTGGCTACTGCTCCTGCCTTTTTGCCAAAACTACGATACCCAAACTCCATAGTGATACTTCCGAGGGGGATCTTGGCGTATTCTCACTTGTGGCAGTTTGAAAGATCATGCCCAAGTGAGAATACCAGAACGCTCTGTTTTGTATCAAGAACAGCAAAAAGCAAAAAGCACCATCAAGCAAGCCACACGCAAGACAAGAAGCAACACAAGCAATATGGGCAACAAGCAGGGCAAACCACGCGGGAGCTCCAACGCCAAGGGGCGCAACGACCTTCCAGACGCGCGCCCGCAGCAGCAGCAGCAGCAGAGTCCAATGCCGCCGGCCGCGCCAGCGTACGCGCCGCCGTCTTCCCACGCACAGCAGCAGCAAGCGCCAGCATCGGCCGGCAAGCCCCCGCGCGCAAAGGCGAACAGCTCCCACTTGGAATTCAAGCTAAGCCAACTGGACGTGTCGACGATCTTCGCACCGCACGAGATCCAGGCGATCCGCAAGCACCTGGCGGGGCTCTTGGGCCAGAGCGAGAGCGACCCGATCGTCATCCCCAAGGACGAGTTCTTCCGCTTCCTCGGTACCACGTCCTCGAGTCTCTACGTCAACCGCCTCTACACGATCTTCGACCTCTCCGGCAATGGATATGTATGTGTGTGTTGACAGAGCAGTTGCTTGCTGCATTATGTGAAGTGGGCTTGGTTATACTGATCGTTTCCCCATCACTGTATATCCTTTGGTAGGTCACGTTTGAAGATCTGATCAGCGGACTGTCGGTGCTGAACCAGAAGGCGACGCGCGAGCAGAAGCTCATGCTGTCGTTCCACCTGCTGGACCCTGAGGGCACGGGCTATATCACGAAGAAGATGACCACCGATATGCTGCGCTCCTGTCTTGCCGAGAGCCGAGGTACGCATGTACTGCATTCTCGCCCTTTTGCGACCACGCTTGTAGAGCTACTATGGTAGCTGCGTTTGCTCTTACAGATGTTAACAACACCGTGCTGTGTGCTGCTCTTATAACAACCTTCAGAGCTCGAGATCAGCCTCTCGGAGGAGCAGATCGCGCGCATCGTGAACTCCACGTTCGAGGAAGCAGATCTCGACCGCAACGGGCTCATCGACATGAACGAGTTCCACGTAAGTCCGCGCTCTTAGATTGCGCACACAGATGGCACAATTGAGACTGTATCTAATACTTGTGTGCTTGCTAATCTTCTTGCTTTAGGCTCTCGACGCGAAGCACCCGGGCTTGTCGGACTTCCTCACGGTTGATGCGTTCGGCGTGCTCAACCACTTGGAGAAAGTGCACTCGATGAACCTCACGGGCGTCGCGGCCACGGAATAAAAAGATGCGAGCGACATCACAAGAAAGAGAAACCAGAATGGCGTTGATGGAAGACAACAAATACCCTCACCCCAGCACAATGCAATACTGGTTGGTAGCCGCATGATTCGCACACTTCCGACACTTGAATAGGCAGATCTGGCCACTGTTTTGCCTGCTTCTGCAGTCGCTTTTTGTATGCTGTGATGTTCAGGAGAGAAAAAAGAGAGAGCGATCTGCCTCAGAAATGCTGTTGAAATAGGGACAAACATATAAACATACCAAAAAACCTTCTTCGCTTTTCTATTCTGCTGGCTGCTGTTGCTGTTGCTGTTGGTGTTCGCATTGATTGTTTATGGAGTCACTGGGGTGGTGCCCGTGAGGCCGTACAAGTCAATGTACGCCTGCTGCTTCTTGAGCAGACTGAGTGAGAGCGGACTCTTCTTGATGCCATGACTCCACTTCTCGGCGAACACGACGGCAGACGCTGGCGTTGGCGTTGGCGCTGGCGCAGCAGCGGCGGCAGGCGCTGGGTTCGGAGCAGCAGACTTGACCGCTGGCGCTGGGATCGCAGGACCTGGCACGGTCTTCTGCGTGGTCTGCGAGGTTACGAGGAAGTCCCCTGGCACCACTGGCGCGTTCGAGACTGGGTCCACTGGCACCTGCTCCTTCTTTGGTGGGATCTCCTCTGGGGATTTGGCGGCTGGCGGTGCTGGCGCGCTCGCGGCGTCAACCTTGAAGTCCGCGAGGCCTGCGAGGTACTCTTCCTCCTCGCACACGACCATCATCGGCTGGCCCACGGCGATGTTCTCCGTACCCTCAGCCACCAAGATCTTGGCAAGGAACATGTCGTCCGTGGCTTCGTAGTCGACGACCTGGTAGCATCCATCGCATTGAAGAAAACGAAGCATTAGTGCCTATTCTTTGAGCACAAACAACCAAGCAAGCAGGAGCTGAATGACGTGCACGATGCCACAAATGAACATACCGCCTTGTCGGTCTCAATCTCGCAAATGATGTCACCGGCCGTGATGCGATCACCCTCCTTCATGTTCCACTTGGCGAGGGTGCCGCTCTCCATCGTAGGAGAGAGCGCTGCTCAACACAAGCAAACAAGCAACACACACACGTACGTAGTGATTAGAACACTATGCTCCATACAACCACTTCTCCACACATTCATACACTCCATCGTGATCAAACGACAAAGAAGCCCATGAAAAACAAGTTTCATGGAGGGAGGAGCATTTTTGCGCCAAAGCACAGTAAACAAAGCAAACGCATGCTCGCTCACCTGGGAGACCAACGACCTCGTGCGGCGGGTACGACGCGAAACAGCGCTTGCCGGAGAGCACAGCGGCGGCGCGGCGCGCGGGGAGAGCGGCTCGGAGCGCGTGGCGGAGCATGTCTGCTATGAGTTTGTGGATGGATGGAGCGCTTGGGAGCTGGTCGCTGTGCGGCGGTGGATTTGATAGTGAGCGTCGCAGGGTGACGCTGTCGCGCGTCATTTGCGCACCAGGCAGAAAAGGAGGATGGATGGGTTGGCGATAAAAAACCTCGTTCCTGCTCGAGGTTATTTCGCAATGATGGATGAAGTATTTGCCAAAACTGGGGTGGATGACAACTGTGGGGGTGCGTGTGAGGGTGATACAGTAGGTCTTTCAGTTGATGGTGAATGACAGAATGGGGTTGAAACAGGTGTGCATGACATGGTGATGAAAATGATGAAAATGGTGAAGCAAGACAAAAACAAAAATGAATGACGCTTATATTTGCAGAAAGAGAGAGAGAAGGATACGTTGCTGTGAGTTAGTTGTATGCCTGTGCGGTGTATGCCACTGACTCTCTCTAGCTGCGGAACGAGCGCGAGAATTGCTCTCGGGCCGACGCGAACGCCTGTGCAATCGAACACAACGGAAAGACAAAGTAAAACTTCTGGACGAGAGCGACAACATCCGGCACTTTTGACTCGTGAAAACGCACCTGTGAGATCGTAAGTTCGCCGATTGGCACTTCGTTGTCGATGCCCTGTGATGAACAAAAAATCAATCCACTGTCAGTTTGGAACGAAGCAACATCGACACCACAGAGGAGACCCAGTCCGGGTAAACACGTACTCGCATCAACACGCGGTTCGAGATCGACGGCGTGTCCAGCTCCAAGATGATGCTTTGCGAGCACAATAACAACATTGCAAACTGGTTAGCGCAGCAAAGGACGCATATATAAATGAACCCAACTGCAAATTGTGCTCACCCTCCATCAACGACTTCGTCAAACGTCAAGAGCACCAGCTCGATGTTGTCCAGGATCACGTGGCGATCCATTCGGCCCCTGTATAAATATCACCAAAGCAGCAGGCACAGGTAAATTAGATAACCATGGCATCGCGAGTGTATTAGTCCAAGAATGATGAGGAGGCAGGGTAAATGGAAGCCCCAAACGTACTTGAGCAGGCTGCTGGCAGCTTCAAACGTGGCATCCAGGACGCTCAGCAGAATCAGCTCGCTCTACATACGCATAACAGCATGGAAAATCAGTACACGCAGCGCTCATCCACGAGCAACAGGCATTGCGCGCTCGCAAATGTACCTCATGAGCCGATCCGATCACGTGCATGGTCACATCCGAACCGCTTCGGTACACGCTCACGATGTTGTCAATCAGGATGATCTCAGCTGCATGCACACACACAAGCATTCCACCATAAAGATGATATACAGCAAGTGATCAGTACGCCACACAGATCAATTGAGAGCTCGTTCGTCGCTTCAAAACACTGCTGCTCGTAGCAACACTACCTTCCAGTCGCGGGTTCGAGTTCTTTGTCTTGAGGTAGAGCTTCTTTTCGAGCGCCAGCTGGTCCTTCGCAGTCGGGTACGACTTGTCGTAGTACTTGGCGCACACGCGGTTGCCGTCGCTGTCCAGGATGAAGATCGCTTTCACGGTAGGAGACGACGCCTAGAAGCACAGAGCACAGGAGCAAAATGGTTAGACAACGAGCTCCTTTCTTATGCTTCATGTCTGCATGCCACAGCAGGATACTGAGTGGCATTAGGCAGCGCAGAGCGACAAATTCTTCCACGCACAGCAGGGTCGGCATAGAGAGAACGGGGAGACGCTCGTATTCATCCCCCACATAGAGCCACAGCGTGCGTACCTTGACCATTTGCACTGCTTTTCCTTTTCGTGCTGCTCTGAAAATGCGGCTCCCTCACAAACACAGGGAATCTTTTTTGTCGATGTGGGAGGGTCGGATTGGCTAAAAACGTGGGATTAAGATCCCCTGGGGGATAATTTGGCTCTTTTGGGAAGCGAATGCGCTGAAATTCATTTTCATGACGAATCTGTCTGCATTTGAAGCAACGAGCACCGCTCGCTTTCTCTCGTTGTACAAGATGACGGGGTAATAAAAAAAAGGCAAAACATATATAGACTGATAATCTGACTTGTTTCCTCAGTCCTTCTTCATATTCTGGACCAGCGGGCGAGCGCAGGTAGGTAGGAGCCGAATCACGCGAATCGCACATCGTAGTCTGGGTTAAATGGAGCCGTCCGTCGCTCGTCGCCGCTCGGGAACGTGCCGCCGCGCTGCGTGCTGAAGTCCGCCTGATCGAGCACGTCAATCAACGCTGGGAGGCTTCGCTGGTACTGGAGCGTGTTTGGTCGCATATGGCTGCTCAGCGCGAAGATGCGAGACATTTTCTGCTGGAAACGGAACTTGTACGGCTTTGGTGGCATCGCAGACACACCGTCCGGGTCTTTTCGCTTGATGTAGCACTTGTAGAAGCGCTCCATCTTCTTTTCAAACGTCCTGTTAGTAGCATATGTGCGTCAGGTTAGCATTTTGTGATTGTTGATTAGGACAACAGGGCAGATAGGGACAGAAGAAGCTCAGAAACGTACCATTGCTGCAAGAAGTCGATGATACCGAACTGGTAGAGCGATGGTCCCGACACGCTCGTCGCGACTTGCGTGAACAGACTCTCGTCCTGCTTCCCCATCGTCGGACGTGGTGGCAACAGGTCGCTCGTATCCACTAAGTACTCGGAGCTTTGCACACCCATGAGAAGACTGTAATCCATGATCCCTTGCTCACACAAGAAGTCACTGTCTTTATGGATCTGGTCGTAAATCTTGTGAGCTTGGTTGGGGTCGATACGAATCTACAACAAACCATAAAGCAATACGACATCAGTACAAGTGCTCCATCAACATAAAGACAACAGGGGGTGTATCAATGATAAGAGTCTCGCAAGTACCTTGGTCATCAAATCGTTGTCTTTCAACACAATGTTCGGCTCGTGGAAGTTCAGCCCGTCGCCACATTCCTGGTTTCGGGTACTTCCAAACGTATATGCGGCATTGCAATAACGGCACGTCGTCTTGTCACCAGGTCGAGGCACCTTCGCGTTACGATCGATCCAAGAGCCCTTGATGTCGTATCGGTGATGGATAACCTAGAAAAGCAGATGAGAACAGGAGAGTTAGTCATTGCGCCGAATTCGGGTTTGGTTTGATAGTACCGTCTTACCTGGCTGTCCGCAAACAGGTTGCCCATCACGACGAAGTAGTACATCTTGCCGTACAAGTCGACGGCGTGGCAGCCGTAGAATCGGGTCAAGAGCGTGTTGTAGTTCGACGTCATGTACGCCTCGTAGTTCGGACCGATCTTGCGCAAGAAAGTGCACTCTTCAGGCGACATGGTCTTACAAATCAAGCGCTCGTCGGCAGTGAAGAACATGAAAGCGCCGCTGCGACCTTCACTGAAACGTTCCTTCGTAGTCGCTCCGAACATCTGAATGTACTCCGAATCACTGATTCCGGATGTCAAACGAACATTTCGGAATGCAGAAGGACAGAACGACCAGAACTTGATCGATTTTCCCTATTTGAAGAAAAAAGAACACAAACGGGGTTAGTGATACACTCAACAACCATAACAGGCAGTCTATTGACGCATTCAGTACCTTTTCGCCTTCACCCGAAATCGGGATCGTGATGAGCTCATCCGCGACGGCTCGCACTGACTCCTTGATACCAGACGTGGTGTAGTACAAGATCTCCGAGCGCAGCGCCGTGTTCACTTGAGGGCTCAAGTCGACGTCGAGGTCAGCAGATTCATCTTGATCACGGTGGCGTCCGTTTGTGGATCGTCTGGTCAATGTGTTTCAATCACAGAGCAGCGTTAGTATCCTTTCTTGCTGGAGGTTTGAGCAACACATCAAATCGTAGTACCACTTTACCTTTCGATGCTGTTCACCGCAAACCAAATCACGTAGTCCAGGTACCCCTTTGAGGAGATCAGGAACGCGACAAGCTGACGGAGCACCTGCGCGACCGCTTTGGAGTCTGAGGTGTCGCTCTTCGTGCCGACAAAGTACGCACACATGTACAGCAGCAGCAAGAGCAGCCAGTAGAACACGTAGGCGCCAGTGAAGCTGTTTCGATGCGCATCAACAAAAGAAAACACACGTCAGCTACATAGCACTACCAAAGTTGTAAAGAGAAGCGAACAAACAGATTTCGAGTATGATCAACTCACAATGAAATGTAGTTGAGCACGCGAAGACGGATGTTGTATGTCTTCGGCACACCACGCAGGTACAGACGATGCCACGCCAACGTCAGCACACTGTAGCAGTAAGAGTGGAGAAACTCGTTAGCTAAGCATCCACTCAATCAAGTAGAAATGGGAGACTCAACTGCACGTACCACACGGAGACAAACACCACCAAGATCACGAAGCTGTAAATCAGAATCCATGGCCTGGAAGATACACAACACATACAAGTATCAGTTTCCAGACCATAACCAGTTCCCACAGCAGCAAAACAGGGAGGTCATTACCATTGCTGAGCGTTCAGGAAGCTCGAGTTCGTGTTACACATCTGGACACCTTCAGCGCACGTTTGGCCAGTCTCACAGCAAATTCTTGACGATGCCAAGCAAAAGCCAACGACCGAGTCGATCTCCGAATTGTACTTGACAGACTGTCCGTCCACTGTGAAGAACCCGCCCGCGCCACTCACGCCGTACGTAATGGCACCCATGACGATGCCTCCGAGCCAGACCCAGAGATGGTAGAACCGCATAAGCCGCTTGTAGCTTGTGAACGGACTGGTGAGCTGTTAGAAATCCACAAGTAAAAGAGTCGTGTCATGTGAGAAACAGCACACTAAGGATAATCTATAGAAAAAAAGGATGTGGGTATTATCACTCACTGAGAAGAACAGATCGCATGCCATGACGAGACCCCAGGCCTCGGACGTGAAAAAGAAGAATTCGGTGATCCCCGCGAGTCCGCGGCAGTTGGTGTTGTCGTTGCTCTTCGGGTCAAAGTTCACGAGCACGTTCAGCAGCAGGCACACCGCGAGGAACATGCTCAGCACGGACCGAATGTGCACAATCGGGTTCGGGTGCTGGTGCCAGCGCTTCTTGCGGCAGTAAGTCATGACGACCGCTGAGCCGCAGATGATCGTGTTCACGGAGCCCGCGATGAGCCCCGTCCAGCGGTAGTCGTACAGCGCGATCGAGATGCCGAGAAACGCCATCGTCAGGCAGCAACCAAGCAGCTGCGACTTGCGGTTCTCAAACCAGCGGATGCGCGCATTTGACACCGACTGTGCGCGGCCACGAAACTGCGACGTCATGTCCTTGTTGATCACGCGGATGATGTTGTTCTGCGTGGCTCTTGGAGTCGTGATCAGGGGTTGCTGCGCCGACGTGCTCGTGAGCGGGTCCGCATTGTTCATGCTCGAGTTGCTTGCCGCGTAGTAGTTGTTGTTCGCGGTGCTGCTCCCGTTCTCAGACGCTGTGTAGCGCATCGTGCGGCGGAATCCCCCCATGGGACCCCCATTGAAAGGTTGTTGCTGCTGGTTCTGCATCGGTCGCGACATGTTCGGGTCGGTGTCGCCGGTGTCGGGTGCGCCGTGATAGGGCTGCTCCATGACGTAGAGCGAGGTCGAGGGTGGGCTGAGCGTGTGCATCGTGTACGGGTGCTCTTCTCCGAGGACGGGCGTGCCGCGGCGCTCGCGGGACGATCGGAATTTGCCGCTGTCGCTGCTACGGGGCATCACGTTTCAGCCGCAAACCTCCACACACCAGTATGCACAGCGAGAGAGAGAGAGAGGGCGCCAATACACAAAGCTTGTGTTGGCGCTAGCTCTTCCTCGTCTTGTGCTGCGGTGGGTGCTTCTTGCTTGCTGATCGCGTTCGCGGGGCTTCGTCGCTTTCCTTTCTTCCGTCGAGCCAACAGCGCTTTGTTGCTATTGCCTTGTTTGAGCCTGCTTGACCGGTCAGAAAGACAGACAGTCAAGCAGCCCGCAATATAAACATGCTGAGTCGCATCAACTTTGGGTTGCACCAACGTGCATCATCTTGCCCATTCCTGGGACGACCTTCGCGCGACATTTGAAAATCGAGCTTCTGGCTCTATTTTTTTCCAAACTGATAAAAGATCAAGGCAAAAAATAGCTTTGCTATTTTTTGAACCTAACCCCTTCCTGATCCTCGCACGATGTTGCTTGAACGGAGAAATATTGTGGTTGCAGTTGACTCCCAAAAGTCCAACACTTTGGACTTTCGGAGGCTTTTTCTGTGGATTTTGATTGTTGCTTTTGGTTCCCGCAAACTATGGGATTCAGTATAGATCTCCATAGTGAAAGCAAGTCGATTTGAAGGTTTTGCTTGCTTTGTTTGACGCTCCCGCAGCTCACTTGGACACGAAGATGACCTCTATGGGTTGGTTCTGGAGATGAGAGCTCCATCGATTTGTATGCAGCATGCTGAAGAAGAGGAAAGAATGGCTACTGGCGTCCAACAACCACCAGCATATCAGTACAGTACCTCTGAGGATAGCGAGCGCTCTCGCTGGTGATGTGTCTCAAGTCACTCTTGTTGCTGCTGGTGAACTGCTCGAAGATCGCGATTTCTGGCGTTGAAAGAAGATCTTTCCATAAGCAAGAAGGCGAGAAGGCGGTGGATACAAGTGTATGCGCTTCAATGTGTGTCCATGATAAAGCCATTTAGCTCAACGCCTCGCTTCTATTGACAGGCGTACGGTACTCAAGCACCAACAAAGAGAGATTTCGGATTAGAGAACTGCGAGAGGGCTATAGTACACTGTAGAGCGATGCCGGGAGACATCTCCTCATTTGGCGGGCACGAGCGATCAGTTATCTGTCGTTTCCACATCAGACTGACTGATCTTCAAATTGCCTGCACTGTCCAATACACGACCGTTTATTTTGACGCTGATAGTAGATCACCTCCGAACATTGTTGAAGTGGCCGTTTATTTTGTGCGTGAGCAGTGCAATGAGATTTGCTCGTATAATTACAACGCGCATGGTACAAATGAGAACCCTTTTTGTTTTGTTTGCTGACGCGATGACGCGATGACGTCATGTCTCTTTTTACATGGAACAACAACGGGTAATTACGCTGGAGCTATTGGCTGAAGGCGCTATCGCATGACGAGGGAAAGCAAGAGCAAAATGCAGCAGCCAAAGCAAATGCGCAGTCATCTCTCTCTCTCTGACGAGGTAGGGGATGCTCTACCTCTCCATTATCTCTCTCGCCTGGTTTAAATTCTCCTGGCGCTCTCCAACACCCCCAGATCGGAATTTGACGCGCGCCGAGCAAGCAGAGACTTCGCAGAGCTTGAAGCAGCAGCCATGTCTCCTCCACCGCAGAATGGCAAGAAAGTCGGCCCGCGCGACCTCGTGAACGGCGGCGTGCTCCAGTGCATTGAAGCCGCGACGCTCGGCATGCCGTTCGAGGTGTGGAAAACTCGCATGGGCCGCTATCGCGAGGAGAACACAATCCAGGCGTTCCGTAATGTGATGCGCGACGGCGGCGGCGTGTCGGCGTTCTGGGCGGGCACGGGGCCAAAGATGGTCGAGTCCGCCACGAAGGGTGCGATCCTGCTCTACTCGAAAGAGGCGATCTCCGACTCGCTGCTCGCCGCGGGCGTGGGCAAAACCCCGACGGGCTTCCTCGCCGGTGCCGGCGGTGGCGTCTGCCAGGTTGTCGTCATGGGACCGTGCACGTTCCTCGTCACTGCGGCTGTCACGGGCGACAAGTCGATCACGACCAGCCAGCGCATCAAGAACGTCTACGGCGCGCATGGCATCAAGGTACGCTCGCTCGCTATTGCCATGGCATTTCATTCACTGCATAATCGTTGGTTAGCTTAACTCACTGTATTGGCCATTATTGTTATCCTAGGGCTTCTACCCAGGTGGCACTGCGATTGCGTTCCGCCAGGCGACCAACTGGGCATCTCGCCAGGGGTTCACCGAACTTGTGCGTGAGCAGTTCAAGCTGCGTATCCACGGTGACAAGGACGCGAAGCTGACGGTCGCGCAGGAAGCCGGTGCCGGTATCGTCGGTGGCGCGCTCGCGTGCTGGAACCACCCGTTCGAGGTCGCGCGCATCCAGATGCAGTCCGCGGCAGATCGCGGCGAGCCAAAGCAGAACATGATCCAGGTGTTCCGCACGGTCGTGAAGGAGCAGGGCTATGGTGGTCTCTTCAAGGGGATCATCCCGCGCCTGGGTCTCGGCATTTGGCAGACGCTGTTCATGGTCACCGGCGCCAAGCTTGTGCGTCAGGCGCTTGAAGACAGCAAGAAATAGATTGGTTGATGATTTTTCTCGAAAGTGATGAGATGAAACCGAGCCATGGAGGAATATCGTGAAATGAATTGGTTTGTAATTTGTTGATGATTGTGCGAGCGTTTTTTTCCATGTCGTTATGCGTGTTGGCACGCTCTTTGTACGTGTGGCGCATTCAGACTCAACATGCCCAAAAAATCCTGGTTATCTATCTACATGTCGGATCTCAGAATCTCGCGAAGACACATGGTCGCGAAGGATCCACTCGGGAGCGAGAATGACACGCGCAGCAAGCGGTAGTCTACATACACAATAGCAGTTTCACAGAATAAGATCTCAACTTCAGTATCACATTGTGACGTTTCGAATTTCGATGTGCGAACAAAAGATACGTCACCAAGCAGTACAAAGCAAAGCGTACCTGGCTCGAATGTCCATTCGAGGTCTTCTGGAACCGCAATTAGCGAGCGGTAGGAGCCCTTCATTTGCCCTGTTGCCGTCAAGAACGCCTTTGTGCCATGCTCTTCCATCAGCTACATGCAATAACCACAATGTTGTTAATCTCTTGTGCATCCTAGGTGTCTTCACCCCACGTCCCCTTCAGGCACAGATAAGGAGATATGTACCTCCATGTACTTGTCGCCGATAGCGTTGGTCGGATAGTGGGCGTTTGTGCCCACGAGCGGCAGCACCACGAGCGACAGAGGGTTCTTGCTCTTCTCATTGAGCTTGAGCGCTTGTTCATTCGTGATCGCGACCACGGCGTTGGTCTCAGCATCCCGCATGAGATCCCCTTCAACTAGTTTCGAACCATACAAGCGCAAGCGCTCAGACGCCATCTTGTTGAACAGAAAGCTCTGGTACGCGTGCATGTACATGAGGCGGCGAGAGAAGGACACGTTCTCAACCGCGCGATCGAAAGCGTTGATCCCATAGCGCTTCAAGCCCTATATTGAAGGTGAACAAACCGTTGCCTTAGTACAAATGCCACAAGTTGACAACCATTTTCGAATTGCTCTGTTATGGCCAACATACCTGGAGAACTGAACGCTCCAAGTTCAAATGCGAAGGCATTTGCTTCAGCGCTGCGTCCACATCCCCCGTTTCCAGATACGCTCGCTTCGCCGCAGCCACAGCTTCGGGTTCGCACTCGCCTGGCGTCAAGATCAGCGTCACCGCGTCTCTCCAATTGCCAGCGAGCATCTGCTGCCCAATGTGGTACGGTCGGATCTTGTGTGATGGGTGTCCGACGCGCTGGAATCCAAAGTAATTGACAAAGCCTCGCTGTTTCACGATCTCCATCCCTTCTGCGATAGCAGACTGCGCGTCTGACTTGCACGAGATCTCTCGGAGCGAAATGGTGAACCTGTAACAATAAACAAACAGATAGATTGAGAATCAGACATTGTTGGGACAAACCCGATGACCCTTGTAAACTGGTGTTGCTTTTCTTTACCTGTTGCCGTTCGCGCTTCCCAGAGGCTGATACCATACGACACACGCCAGCCATAAACAGTTTGGTTAGCCACAAAAGCTGTGCATTCCACAACTAGACAATGGACGGCATACTTACCAATGGTGCGCCGACGAACTTCAAGTTCCCCACTTTGATGCTGGAATACTCTTGGTCTTGGTTGCTGTTCACTGCGAGCAGCTCTTTCGGTTGCACGCCTTGGACGACCACGTGCTGGTACGTGATCGCCGCCTTGTCCTTGATCCCCGCGTACGTGAATGCTGATAGAGGCCGCTTCAGGTCGCGCGAGAGCTTCTCAAAGCACGTAAAGTGCTCCGTGTTGGTCTAAGTGAAGAAGCAAAGAGGGTAATGTTTTAGTACTTCAATCAAAAGGCACCGACACTTGGCATCCTACCCCTCGCTTACCTTTTGAAGCACAAACTGCAAGTACACTTCTGGCTGCGTGCGCTTGCGCTTCTTCGTGTTGCGGTCCGTGAAGAACACCACGAGTTTCTGAACCGAGTCGCGCGTCTCGGTCTTGGTCTTGAAGCAGGACGAATGCTTGGAGATCAGCCGATGCAGCAGCGTGCGAGCTTCCTTTGTGTCCTCATGAATGAGCTCGACGCCTGCAGACAATAGCAACAGCAGCACATTGCTTAGTAAGCAATTCCAGGACTAAACATGGCACACCAGTGCTGAGTGCAGTTGATACCTTTCGAGGCATTCGCGTCCGTCGCACCCTTGCGTAGATAGTCCAGCAAGAGGATGCAGTTCGCCGCCAATATGCCGCCAGATCGAAACTTCTTGTACATCGGATCCAGAAGAACCTGGATCTGAGTGCTCTCTGGACCATCTTGCTTGCGCAGCTTGCAGTCCAGACCAGGATAACAATTCTGAAGAGGTATTGATGAGAAAATGATTAGTCTCGTTGCAATGTGCACGCGCACACATGGCACTTCGTACCTGCACGCAGACTTGCACAAACACGCGGTCTCGAAACTCCGCAGGCGCGCCAATGAAGCACTCCTCGAGCTGTTCCTGTGCGATCGCCTCCACTTCAAGCGCTTTCGCCTCGCCAATCGTGTCTCTTAGCGCTTGCAGCCACCCATTCGATGGCTGCTCAAACACGAGCTTCTCGTTCTTCTGGGCCTTCTTGCTCTGCTCTTCGAGTTTCTGCTGAACTACAGCGTCTCGCTCTTCGCTGCTGGGGACGCGGTTTGCGCTGTCGTTGAACGCGACGATTTCATCCGCGCAGCTGATCTCCTGCACGACAAAGTCTTCCGGTCTGAAGGTTGCCATTGTCATGCATCAATCGCGTTTGCCTTGTGTCAGTCACTCACTCTCAATCGAAGCAGTCCATACAGGACCCAAAGGCACGCATGATGCAATCAACTGGCGACGTACCGCTCCTTCAGAATGCCTGTGACCTGTGCTCGCAGTTGCGCATCCAGGAACTCTTGGATGCCCACCACAGCGCCGCTCGCCATGGCGTCGCCGCCTTCGTTCATTACTCCTATTGCTTTTCGCATTGGTTGCGGTGATTCCACTGTTAAAAATACACATTTTATGCTCCAACGTCAAAAATTATATTATTATACCATAGCGAGCATTTTAACCCTATATGTAAAATAAAGACTACAAAACTATAAAAGATAAACATAAGAATTTTGTGTGTAAACCACTTTATAAGAATAACTACATCAGAAAAGCTATAATTTTTTTGTCTTTATCATTTTAATGATTCTTGAAGTTGAAGGCCGTGCAGCGCCTCGTTCCACCACTCGTACGCCGACGGTGCACGCTCTGGACTGGCGACGCGTTGTTCACGAGCAGGCTGAACGTGTCTTCGAGCGGGATGTGCGCCACGAGGTTGTCGACGCGCGCGTCGAGCAAGAGCGATCCATTGCAGAACTGCAGGTCGGAGATCAGCGCGCTGTCGCAGACGCCGTCGGTGTACGAAGGTGGTTCTGGCGGCACGAAGCTGTCGAGGTGCAGCTGCTGCTGCTTGACGGTCAGCAGCAACAGCGCCTGGAAGCGGCTTGCGTACATCGCTCTCTCACTCTCCAGTCACTCAGTTGGCTCTGCTG
Organism: Globisporangium irregulare; assembly: GCA_038051095.1. NCBI lineage: Eukaryota > Oomycota > Peronosporomycetes > Pythiales > Pythiaceae > Globisporangium > Globisporangium irregulare. Next base: position 68,739 of record JALBZZ010000045.1, read on the forward strand.
CTGCTTGGTTGCTCATTTTCATGTCAGTCTCATTTCCAAAATTGCACAGTTGACGAAAAGGGTTTTCGCCAAAGTTTCTCTCATAGAAACTCATCAAACTCATCATATGCATATCTTCATGAACAATTCACTCGCTCGCCTGCTTCTCACATACCCATTGAACAGCATTCGATCATGCACCTGTTCAGCCATGTGTCAAGAAAATCATCCACGTAATACTGGTGGGTGCAGGTTTTCGTAGCGGTATTCGACGCGAATGTTCTCGCCGTTTTTGTCCAAGCCACGTGCGCTGAAGTTCATGGAATCTGGACAGTTCGCAGAGGGGTACATATGCAATTCGCAATGAGGACATGCGGGTATAGATACTAGTATAAGCGTTCTGATCCTTGGACGTACCAGTGAGCAAGTAGTTGTTGTTGATCAGTACATACTGACATACACACGCGAAGTAATGGTAAGTAGAGCATCAATTCATAGTGTTGACTGGCAACCAATGCACTTTACCTTGTGATGCGTCCTGCTCTTGCCAAAGCAAACATGAACATTCTTCAGTTTGTTCAGCACAGACACCACGGAGCACATGAACTTGGCTTCCTCGGCGTCAGTGACGACTCTGACCTTGACTCCGGAAACTGCAAGACTCGAGAGGGTGCTGAATAGCTAGATAAAGCATACACAACAAGTAAGATACGCCACAAAATGATATCCGCACATTAACAGGTATAAACGCATCACATTTCCGTTGAAATGAAATGAACACGCTGATGTCAATACATCGACGAGTTGATCTGATCAGCTCCAGCAGTTTAGCTTTCGGAATGCGGCGCTCGCAGATGCTACCTTTTAGCATCAGGACTTCAGGAACCAGCTCGGTCGCGTGGTCAGCACTCTGGTAATCGTACCTTGGCTGACCTGGATTCCTATCCCCTCTCTGTCTTTAATTGACGCGGACATTAACTCTCTCAAGTGCGCGAGGCTCGCCTGCTTGTTCTGCGCAGCCAACTCGATCAGTTGATCTTTTTGCTCCTGACGCAGTCTCTCGGGTCCGCCAATGCGCGTTTCTCCGCCAGCATGCTCGATTTTGTATTACAACGTCGATGCCGCCGCCTGAGCCTCTCTTGCTATCATTCCCCAACTTAGACCTCATGGCCAGGACCACCTCAGTGACAGCAGCGCGCTCTCGCTCTCGCTCTCTCGGACTTGCTGGGCTGTTGCGTGCGCAACATGGGTCGTTCTTTTTTCGTTTTCGCTCGGTCTTGCCAGTGTTTCTCGGAGAAAAGCCAAACGAAGAAGGAAGAAGCGAGCGCAAGGTTCGTGAAGATGAAGAGACTATGGCGTGAGGAGAAAGAAGCTGGGGGAGAATCTGCTGAATTTGACAATTCCAGATTGTACGAAAAAATGTAGCCACAATCGTAACCTCCGATTTAGCGTTTTGACCACGATTCTTTCACTATGTATTCCCTCATATGTCGAAAGAATGATTCACACTGGACAGTAGATCCAACAGCTTCTTGAGAGACCTTTTAGACGTCTCCTGGTCAGACACTGAGAAGAACAAGACATCTTCTATCACCGCTCTGACTTTTCCCATCCAATTTCGTGCGCGTGCTCGTATCGCCATCGAGTCTGGCTCCGGGACCACTCGCTTGACTCCATTGTTTTTCAGACTTGTAATTCGAGACCCTAGTGTCGACTCGTTCATGCCGCCCAGCCACGCCGCCTCGGCTACTGTGAAGCCACGCTTGAGGTGCAGATTTTCCGTCCACTCTGCGAGGGCCGGGTCGGTCTTCGAGTAGACTGCGCCGCATCGTGGTCCCGTCGATTGGAGAATGGGCGGTTTGCTTGGGAGAGCTGCAAGTGGCACACCATTGGCGTGATCTCCAGCAATCGGCGGCTCCTGAAGTGGTCTACCTTCAGCCTCAGTGCCAGCTAGCGGGGGTGGTTCGAGGTCAACCACTGTGGCCACAGCGTCGTCACGAACTGCAGTCATAATGGGTTCCGATACACCTGGTAGAGTGGTTTGGTTTGTTGCTTCTTCTATGACTCTTCGCTTCTGCAATATACTTCCCGACCCCGAAAAGCGCGGACGTTTGCGTTGGTGAGCTATCGCAATTGCCGAGAGTAGCGATGCGAACGGCTCAAAATGGGCAGTCTGCAGCAACGACACTAACCGATCGCGCGGCGAAATGGATAACTGGGCCGACACAGAGGGTACCACGACATCGTGCCCCAACGGAGTTGAGAAATGTTGGGATACTGCGAGTTGGTGATGGAGCGCTGGCTGGTCTCGATGAGCCGCGCACGGTAGCGCCGCCACAAGCTGGTTCTAAAGCGCCGTAAGTTGGTTTTGGAGCGCTGTAAATTAGCTCTGGAGCGCCACAGGCTGGTGCGCCTGCAGCAGGGCCGCGTACTGCTGGGCCACCGGGAGCTGGTGCTGGTGTGCCGCAAGCTGTTGCGCCACAAACGACGCAGAGAGACGAGAAGCCTCTATCTGGTGTTGCTGAGCGGTACCGGAGGATGGTCGTCACGGCGCGATAGCATTCACGCCTTGGCGGCAAAAGCTCTGACGGCCAATCGAGGCCATAAGGCGTGTTTGGTCATTGGCCGAGGGGTTCATGTTCGTTGAGCATGCTTGTTGGGGAGAGAATTTCGCTGTGGAAACCCTGAGGCCATCGAAAATTTCGTGCGGCTGCGTGAGCTCGAATCCACTTCGACAATGTTTTATGGAATACGAAACTACATTTTACCGTAATTCGTACATAGGACGAAGAAAACCTGTTTATGTTTATCCATACCAGAATCGGGTGGGAAAAAGTTTCCGCATAACCCAAAAAGAGCTCAAGTGCCTCGATGTCATCGTCTCGGACCAACTCGCCCACCACTTGCGTCGTAAGCGGCTCTGCTGGTCCTCGGCGCGCCACGATTTAGTCGACCGATAGAATCTGTTTGCGATGCAGACGAGTCTGTTGGTACCCTCCGGAAAGTGTTGACGGAGATTAATGTTGGGGAGTGCACAGTTCATGATGGTGGTGTTCGCGACAACAAGATCAACATCGCAGCCCCAGGTTCATCGGCGATGCGACCAGAGCAAGAAAATCGCCGAGGGTGTGTGGGTACGGTGTTGCAGTCGAGTCAGGTGCGGCGCCTGAATTCGAGTACCCCTTTCAGTTGCGACCAACCGATTGATCTGCTATCGTTTCTTTCTCGCTTGTGAATGATGGCAAACAGAAAACTGGTGCGGTTTTGTCAAGCAGCCACGAGTTGCCAAACACATTCGTCCCAAGTGATGACTTGGCAGCTAGCACCGAGATGGCTGTGGCTCGATCGACTGAGCAACACGACAGAGAATTGATCGTACACTTGTTACAGTCGTCCAGTTACGAGAACCTCTATGCGAACACGGAAGCGAGTTGCATGGAGCTATCGAAAGAGGAGCTGCGGGTGCTGGAAAATACACTCATGAAGTGTGGCTGACGTTGCAGTAGGTCTGTTGGTGCGGTCTATCTTTCCCAGGGTTCGCCAATCGACCATCAAGAGATGTGGCCATCGGACCGGGAAATGCGTGCATCGACCGCCTACCAAGGAAAACTCAGAAACTGACGAAAAGCTGCTCGCATGCCAATGGACTGACTCAGTGGCTCGAGCACGAGCAGTCGTCAACGTTGGCTGACCGATTCGAGTGAATGGGTGAAGATTTGAACGAATAGACAGCGGAGCACGAGTGGCAAGCAGCAAGGATGGGTGCACTTTTCTTTCGGAAACAAAGAATACAGTTTGAACTAACGAAATGCAAAATACACAAAAGCAGAATCTGTCGGTGTGAATCCTACTTTAGAATGCAAAAAGCAGAATCTCTCAGTGCTTGAATCCTCCTTCAAAAATAGACTAACCGAAAAGAGAAGCAACTACAGCGCGCCGTGCTTGGTCTCGTCTTTCTTGTTCGTAGCGCGCTTGAGCAGCTCAAGTCTGTGCACGCTGAGCCTGTGCACGTTGCACCCGGGCAGAGTGAGCAAGTAGTGATTGGTTTTGCTGCTCTTGTTCGTGTAGGGCTAGTGTGGTCTGAGCCAGCTGGCGCTGAATCTCTTCGCACTGGGCTCTCGCGTGTTGAATTTGCTGCATCGACTGCGCATGCTGCGCACGCATCAGGGCGAGCTCCCTCTGGGTCTGCTCCCGTAACGCGATCTGTGGGTTATAACCCTTCCATTGTGTTTGGAACACAGACGACGCTGAGGCTTTTATTTGATAGAAAAAAACACATAACAAAACAAAATACTATGAACTTGGATTTTGATAGTGCAAAGAGCGACATTAGAGACTTACCAACTGCATTCCCGCCATGCGTGGTCTGCACAACTTCGTCGGTCCTGGTATGAGCGCTGCAGCTAAAATTCGCAGATCCGTTCAGTAAAATGATCTGTCGCTGATAAGATATTTTTTCAAAGAGAAAAGAGTACATAAAGTAAACATAACAACTTCCAAGTTCGCATTCTCAAGATTATCTCACCTTCGTGTGCATGTATGCGCTCCCTGGCTTGAAGCGTATCGGGGTTCGCTGCACAATCAAAACAGAATAGGAACGATCGTGAGGAACAAAAGTTTGTATGCACGGAATAGAGGAAGAAAAAAATCATTGAGAAACTCACATACCACTTTCGTGAGAGAACCCGTGGTGACACGGACAGTCACCTTTCGTTTTCTTGCAGCAATGATCACTTCCATGATCTGACATAAAATGAACAATACAAGCATAGACGTTGAGGTAGACGTAGAAACGATACGATCGAACAGCGCTCAAGGGGGCTCACCTCAGGGCAGGTTAGCATGAATATGGAAACGTCGAGGGTTCTCTTTGTGTCATTTATGACTCCGAGAATTCGGCGGAGAGTCGCTTCGTCGTCTTTGAACGACAAGAAGCAGTCCTTGCTTGGCGCAGAGGGGGGAGCGAACCGACGTCCGTTTCAGCGTCCTCCGGATCGTGGCGACGGGCACCTTACGGCCGAACTTCGCCGTCGCAAGCTCAGCCAACTGCTGATGCGTGAGACGTCCCCCGCCGCCGAATGCCCAGCGCCGCACTTTCTCCTCTTGCTCTCTATTGAGAACACGAGAGGCGCCACGAACCATCTTGCCTTGTCTTTCTTTGCGAATGGTGTTCACGTGAACGCACTCGCAAAGCATTCACAGCTCACTTTTTGCGAATGGTGTTCTTCGAGGCTTTTTCAAGCTCAAGTGCCTCTATCTATTTATACTTCTCGTTTTGCTACTTACAAAAATCCTTCAATTCTCAATTCATTGTAAATGCACTGTATAGGAAGTCAGAATATACAAAATAACGAGTTATGTGCTGTAGTGAGTATAAATCTACACAAACTCCTCACAAAGACGTTCATTCTGGTATCAAGGTATACAAAGATGAAATGTAAATAGCTCTCTAAAGTTGTATTGTGAGCACATTCTCAAGGCCACCTCCACATAATGAAACTAAGTGAAATGCTCCCTATGAGAACAAATATTTTCTATCAAATAATAAAATTGGTAAGTGATGGTTACTATTTTGACCAATCAGATTATGGTTTTTATTTTTTGTTGGTACGTCTGCTTTCGAAACTTTGATCTTATTTTCAATAATGTACTTTGCTGTTCTAAACTCAAATAATTTGTCTTGTTTTTGAAAATTCAGTGCGTCAATCTCTCTCTTTTGAATATAGGCATTCTCTCAACTGCCACAAGCCAAAGCTGAAGGAGAAAGGTCGAAGCCTTTCTCTGTGTCACTTTCTTCTCTCTTCTCTCTCTCGCATGAACATGGGCGGCGGCGACGACCATTACTGGCGCCACGCCTCACAGTCACACTCCCAGTCCCAATCATCCCAGGCATCGCGCAAGAGCGTGGACCTGACAGAGCTCGACCGCCTGCGCGTGCTGGTGAAATACGAGTTTGAGACCGCGCTGACTACGGACGAGCTGATCGAGGCGTTGGACGCGTGCCACAACAACACCCGCGAGGCGTACCACTATCTAAAAGCCAAGCGCCAGCAGCATATGATGGCAGTGATGGTGCACGACAGCTCCACGTCCAGTGACGCAGCGTCTGCCAAGCGTCGCCAGGATGACACCCACGACGTGCAGCTCATTGAGAACCCGAGCAAGCGAATGAAAGAGACAGCGCCGCCACTGTCATCTTCTGGAGCTGCAGATTCTCAACAAGCCCAAGCTCAAGCTCAAGCGCCTGCGCGCTCGCTACGTCTGAACAACTCCCAGGATGTGGACATGTCGTCGCCAGCGTCATCGCAGCAGTCACAGTCGTATCAACAGACAAACGGCAATGGCAATGGCATGACCGCGCTACCCAACACGCAGCAGCAGCAGCTGCAGGAAGAAGAAGAGCGCGAAGTGCACATTGTCCTTTCCCAGCGCAATGTCCCCGTCACTACGGCATCCCAAGAAGCAGAAACGGAAGAAAAGTCGCAAGAGCAGAGTGACATGGAAGTGGTGGTCGAAGGCACAGCGGTGGCGGCATCTCCGGCGAAAGCGCGCCAGCTGCTCGACGATGCGATCGAAGACCGGCGCCAGAACCGCATCATGAACGACAACGTGAGCTGGATCAGCAGCGTCTGGGACGTGCTCTGTGTCTCAAGCAACCTGGAGATCGCGCAGCAACTGGATCTGACGTGCGACGCGCTCGCGTCGTGGCTGAAAGAATTCGACCAGCAGGAAGTTGAGGTGCACAAACGCGTGGGGCTCGAACTGGTGCTCGAGATCATCTCGAAGCTCCCGCGGGCTGATAACTTATGTGAACTGGTGCGTTTTACATTTGAAGTGTGTGAATACGTTGAAATGGTCACTGCTGGTTGCTGACAGAATGTATGAACCTGCGTCACTGAATGTAGAGCCAACGAGTGAACTCGGCGATGCAACAGAACCAAGAAGCGAACCACGTTGAAGTGGCGATGATCCAGAGCCTGCTGCAGAATCCAGGTGCGCACCAGAATGCGCACGCGCGCTCAGTTGCTGCGAAGAACGCGATCACGCGCATCACAGAGGAGTGTTCGTCGTGCTTGGAGCGCATCGCCTGGTTCAAGAACGCGCAGAAAGCGAATGTGGAGCACCAGAGTGGTGTGCGCCACCACATCCAGAATCTGCAGGAGCGTCTTTCGAAAATGGTCGAGCAATGCAGCGCCGAGGTGCGCACTGGCGACAGCGCAGTGCAGGATGCACGGCAGATGGAAGAGATGAGGTCGCTGCAGCTCCGCGAGTTTGTGATCAAGCGCCGCGACGAGCTGCTCGTGAGCGGAAAGAGCAAAGTGAGCGCGAAGCTGCAAGCGCATTTTGATGTGCTCAACTCGGACGAGCTGGAAGTGGCTGCGCTTCTGCAGTCTCGCGTCGAGAGTAGCGCGAAGATCCAGCAGTGCGTTCGCAGCATGCAAAAGAGCAAGAAAGAGTTCGCTTTATACCAGAGCGCGACGAATCTGTTTCGAAAAGTAAGCGAGCGACGAGAGTGGTCCCTGCAGGTATGTGAACGATCATTTGCTGCGGTCTACACAAACACATGCAGTGCATGACTGAATTGATTTATTTGTTGGTTGTCGTTTTTTGTAAATGCAGAATGCGCTCAAGAACTTCGAAGACTCCCGCTTTGCCTCGAATCAGCACGCCACCGCTGCGCTCCTGCGCTTCATCCCGATTTTGACGACTGCGTTGCAGCAATACTACGAATTCCACTCGATTCGCCAGGCGCGCGCGAAAGAAGAGGCGAAAGAGCAGGAGCTGAAACTGGAGGAGCACATCGAGTACTTTGGTGACTCGGCACCGATCAAGAAGGAGGACCTCGAGAAGCGCATTCGCGAATTCGTTGGCGTCATCAGCCGATCCATGCAGATGATGTTGCAGATCGCGGATTCGCAGAGTCGATTGTGGGAAGGCAAGAAAGATGTGCTTCCGCGCGAAGTGCACAACATGCTGGTGTTTGAGTACGGGAAACTGTGGAAACTGCTAAGCGGTCCAGTGCGTGATGTAAGTTTATGATCTGATTGTGGGGTGCAATGACGATGTTTGCATGATCTGAGGATGCTAATCTGCTTGTTGGCGTGTGTACTTGTCGATGCTTTGCACAGGTAATGCAATCGTTCGTAGCGAAGATGCAGATCGGCAGCGATGTTGGCAGTGTGTCGACTGGCATTCAAAGCGAAGAGCAGCAGCAGCAATTCAATGGAAGTGCGCCAACGGCGTCAACTGTGGTTCACGAAAGCCCTCAGCGAGTCGCATCGAATCGCAACTCGTTGTCCCCCGCGACAATGGCCCAGAACGGTCTGAGTGGAGTCAAATCGAATACTCCGTCAATGCACTCGAGTCCGATGCGTGTTGAGCCCATGTCGATGACGCAGGAAGTCAATGCGTTTCTCGGACTTACCAATGATCCAATGGACGCACAGTCAACCAAAAATAACTACACGAGTGTGGCGGAAGCAGTGCCAGTTACGTCTCCACCAAAAGCGCCAGCAATCCAACCAGCAGTCCCGGTGTCAGTAGCTCCAGTAGCACCAGCGGTTGTCGCCACTCCCACCCCCGCCCCCGCTGCACCTGTTGTCCACGAGTACCCAGTTGGTACGATTTTGTACACGAAGTTTGACGTTGGCAAGGACGTGGTGCAGTTCTCTCGAGGCAAAGTGGACAAACTGCTGGAGGACGGCACGTACTCGGTCGTGTACGATGACGGTGACGTGTTTACTGTGCCTCGCGCATTTCTATTTACTGAGCAGGAGGTACGAGTTGTTCTGCTTAACCTCTATTCTCGTTTCATTCTGCGCTTTGAGCTAAATCGTGATCTCATACATTGTGCCATTTGTTATGTTGTGTCTTTCCAGATGCAGCAAGATTTGAAGTTGCGGGAGCGCAACCGCGACAAGGACGTGGCCATGGCTGATGCGAATGAAGAGGAGGCATCTGGCGATGGCAACTGCGTGATCATGTAGGTGACCGAACGTCCACTGCAGCGACTGAATGCGTTTTGACCTGGCCAGAGAAGTTTGCGAGCGAGTCCAAGTCTGCCCCGTCCGTCCAGTTTCCAGCTTTCAGTCGTTTTTGATTGTCAATGTGACGTGAGTGATCGTTTAAAACGAGTGTTATGTATGTCCATCTACCAGTCCATTTGATGACGAAGAGAGACTGGTTTTGGTTGCCACGCCTGAATGCTGTTGCTGTTGGTTTCTGAGACGAGATCGTTCTACTTGACACTGGAGGTGTGGGCTATGTTGCTCAGGCTGATTTGCGAGAGCACTACCTGTCAAGAGAGATGCGACCAAGGCGTGTGGTGGTGGTTGCCATTGTATCCGAAAACAGACCCATCTAATGGATGACATTCTTGTAGTCGTCTGATGATGGAGATTCGGTTCCCGCAACTTGTACTCCCAATAGTGGCCCCTCTGAGTGAACGAGTAAAATGCTGCAATTACCAATTGCCAATCGCCCACCCGTTCATCATTTTAGAACTGGACGTGTGAGCAGCGGGCGCAATGGCGACAAGCAAGCAGTCGTTAGCAGCCAAGTGGAACATCGTGGAGACGCCCACGGTAGACAAGCGCAAGACGCGCGACAGCCGCAAATTCGTCAATAACTACGAGCTGCTGCAGACGCTCGGGCAGGGCCAGTTTGGCAAGGTGAAGCTCTGCGAGCGGATCCCCAACGCCAACGCCAATGCCAGCAGCACCGTCCCTGCTTCAGCTTTGGCGACTGAAGCGAGTGACAACAGTAGCAGCAGCAGTGATGATCTGCTTAGCTCACCTCCCCCGCCGCCACCGCCAGCGTTCCTGAATGGCGGTGCGTCTGCTGCTACTACTCCTACTCCTACTGAGCCAAAGCGCCGCCAGTTCGCGATCAAGATCTTCTCCAAGAAGGCGCTGCTCAAGATGAAGGAGTACTGTGCAGAGACAGGAGATGGCAACACAGACAACGCAGCGCAGCGCATGCGCGTGGTAACAGCGCTGGACCACGTGCGCGACGAGATCACGATCATGCGCGTGCTCTACCACCGCAACGTTGTGCTGCTCTTCGAAGTGATAGAGAGCGACGCGAGCGACAAGATCTACATGGTGCTCGAGTTCATGCCGCGCGGTCCGTGCATGATGTTCAATCCGGAGACGAAGCTCTTTGCAAGCCCGCTGACCGGCGGTGTGCTCACGGACGCGTGGGCAAAGGCGCACACCCAGGACATCCTGAACGGACTCCAGTACCTGCACAGCCGCGGCGTGTGCCATCGCGACCTGAAGCCTGGAAACATCCTGCTGAACGCGTCGGGACGCTGTCACATTACGGACTTTGGCTGCGCAAAGATGTTTACAGAGAGAAGTAGCAGCGTTAGCAGTGGCAGTAGCAATACACAGCAGCCCTGCTTTGTGTCGGATACCGTGGGCACGTACCAGTTTCTCGCGCCAGAGTGTTGCTCTGGCGAGCTCTACGACCCGTTCAAAGTGGACGTCTGGGCCACGGGCGTGCTGCTCTACATCTTTTTGTATGGGAAGCTGCCGTTCCAAGCCGAAAGCACCAAGGAGCTCTTTGACGAGATCACAACGTGGGATGTCGAGACGGAGCTGCCGCCACCAAGTGTGCGAAACGTGGCTCCAATGTGTCGAGACCTGCTGCTCCAGTTGCTCAAGAGAGACCCAAACCAGCGCATCACGATCATGGATGCATTGCACCATCCGTGGCTTGCTGACGAGGACGACGACGAGGAACCGCTTTCATTCTAAAATATGTAGATATGCAGGAAGGTAGGTAAGGTAGGTACTCTGCGTAGTTATCTATAGCAAGTCTAGGTAAGAGAACCTCACATGCCACACTTCGAGTCTACGTTTCTCTATGCACGCAATTTCTCATGGGTTATGAATGTACCTGGCTGCTTCGCTTCTCACTGTAACAGACGTCCAACATGCCGTGCACCAGCTGGAACGCCTCGCGCACGCGGATGCCGTCCATGCCGCCGCCAGCGAACGGGTCCTCCATCGCGATCTCGACGTTGAAGATGCCGATCATCGTGAGGCTCGTGACGGCGCTCAGCACGAGGCAAAACCCAAAGCTCGTGGACTGAAACTCGTCACCGCGCATCAGGTACACGTAGTAGGGGCCGTAGAAGATCGGCAGCACAAGGATGAACAAGCGTGTAAACGAGCGCGTCGCCTGCGGCGTGCGGTAAAACTTGATGTTCTGCAGCTTCTCGAGTCGCGCCTGCAGCAGCCAGTGGTACTGGTTGATGCGCGACGCCTCGTTTGCAGGGAGTCCCGCGCTCTTCATGACCTCAACTTGCTCGTGGAGACTTCGGAACGACGTCATGATCTGCAGCTGCAGCTTCTCGACAATGTGCTCGTATCGCGACGCGACCTGGCGTCCGTGCAGCGTGAGGCGATGACGTCCTCGCGTCAGCGTGGGCAGCAGCAGCAAAGTGCAGATGTCTCGCAGTACGGACACCAGCAGCTTCTTGGTCTTCTTGGCGTGGTCTCCCGGCAGCTTGCTTCGACCGTTGTCGCCCCAGTTCCAGAGCGTATTCGCGAGCAGGATGTTTGCAAATAGTGCCTTGGCTGTTGGGATAATACACACACAAATACATGTACATCGTTAGCACAAGTCAAGAATGAGATACGCCACAATGAAGGTTCGCTCATAAAGACGCACCTTCTGCGAGGACGTCCAACGCCATCTCGCGGCGCGTGAACGCCTGCTTAATCTGCATGATCATCGGCGCAACGATCGCGAACGACACGATCATCCACGAGATGTTCGCGCCAAAGCTCTTGCCGCCGCGGTTCTCGCTGTAGACGTAGTAGCCCGTGGTCGCCAACAGTGAGCTCATGACCACAAAGAGGCTCTCGAACGTGATCAAGTGAATACCAAAGATCTTGCTCGCAGCGTAGAGATCCAGCACCGAGTCGCGGAAGCTCTCGGACACGTGGTGAAGTGCCGCGCGCCCCTGATGCTCCAAGCGGCTGCTCGAGTGCTGTCGCCGCATGCTGCCATCGCCTCGCTCGTTGTAGCTGGTGTCAAAGTCCGTGTGGTCGTGACCATTGCCACATGTAGTCACCGGCGGGCCATCGAGATTCAAGTATCGCTCGTGGTACTGGCGCGAGTCGTTAGCGAGGAAGTACGCGGTCACCGCGGTGTCGCTGCTCTGCACCGTGAGTTGCTGTGGGTCGTCTGAGTACGAGCACAGCTCCATCTCCAGCGCGTCCATGTCGACGTCGAACACATTGGTGTTGGTGGTGGTGGTGTTGTAGCTGCTCGTCGCGGATGGCAGCGGCGGGTGGTACTGGTCGGAACTGGATGCTGTCATGGCGAGCGGCTGGTGTTGACCTGGGCGGTGTAGCTAGAGCTGGGCTGCGCCAAAGGAGAACTGGTGGCAAGCGACAGAGATCACCACACGAATGAACGAACGAACGATTGCTTCTCCCTTTTCGCTGTGTTGTGGAGGAGAAAGAGCTCTTGTGGGGTCGCGCGCCTGTTCTAAACTGAGGAACGACAGGCAGCATTCCGCCGTTGCATGCGAGCGTGATGGATGCATGCGTGTCACACAAAGCTGAGCGACAAAAATGTCATAAACGAAAGGTAATAGACCCTTTGTTAATAAACAATTGCTGAAGGAGGAAAATAGTATTTGGTGTTTGTTGCAACATCCATTGTGAGCTTGACGGACAATGAATGCTACAGTCTCAATGCCTCAGGATGGATTCCCCATTTCCTTCTCAGGCATCACTTTGTCATTGAGACTACGTCGATGTTGTGCTACCCCCATTGCATGGAGCTACTGCTGCCACTCGCGCCGTCTTCGTCGTCCGAGTCATCAGAGAGCGGTAGCAACTGGTGCGACGTCGTGGCGGCGATCTGCCACGAATCGTCAACGTGCTGCCTCTCGAGTTCGAGAATCGTGAATTGCCCCAAGCGGAGAGACCCTGTGTGCATACAATGATCAGTAGAGCCAAAAATGCTTGTATGTGTTCCATGATCTTGGAGGATGAGGGCGCAATACTACCTGGGAAGACGAGCGGCGTACTCGCGCTCGGCGGGTGGTGGCTGCCGCCGATGACCTCCAGGTGGTGGGGCTGCTGCAGAGCTTCAAGAGGAGACTACTTGCATGCATTTGCAGATACAATAGAGGGTAATAATGAGATCAGAGTCAGCACGCCGCTGTCTTTATAAGGCTAGCTGAAGAAGCCAGTTGCTGTACCTCTGTACAGCCAGAAAACAAGTCACAACAGTGTTAGTACCTCATCATACAATCCGATAGTCTTGACACAATGATGGAAATGAGAGCAGTCGAGACTTAGACACTTACGGAGAGCAGGGAGCTGGGTACGCGCTGCAGAATCCCGCAACACGAGCACGAGGTCACGGCCGTCGGTCGGGTCTGTGGCATCGTTAACGAGTCTGCACATGGAATTCAAGGTCAATCAGCCACTCGCCTATATATTCCACTACCAACACCGATCGAGAGATTGGCTCACTTGAAGTAGTACGCTTCGCCCATGACGACCACACCGTCGACCAGCTGCTGCTCGCGCGAGAACACGTTCGCTGAGTACTGCGTCAGCGTCGGCGGCGCCACCACGAGGCTGCGCGTCGTCGGTGGATCGTTCTGCCATTCGTCATCAACCAACCAACGAACCGTCAGCACACTATACGCACACAAAGAGAGTCCCAACACACATACAAACACATATAAAACACTGGCACTCAGCGCACATCATCGGGGATGTAGAGCACGCGGCAGACAATCATCTCGAGCCGCGACACGAGCGCCATCATGTCGCCCTCGGCGGCGGCGACGGCCTCCAGCGCTTCGTACTCGCGCGGCGCGCGCTTCGTGACGAGCCCACCGCTGACGAGGATGGCGTCGATGTCGCCGTCGTCCGAGCACACGAGGCGCTCGCAGAGACGGTTCACGCGCAGGATCTGTCCGTCCAGCTCGCTCAGCACCAGCAGTTTGAGCCGCGTCTTCTTCTCATCCTTCATTATTGTCATGCTTCCCTTTTTGAAAATACCAGAATGGAGCTCTTGAATAGGAAGGACTACTGGTGCAACCTTCATGCAACACCAAATGTATTCATCTTGACCTCCGCTTGGTATACCAAGTATACGTGCCACTACTGATAACATGCGCGTCAATCAGACACAATAGTCTTGGTTAGGTCTACCAACAATTGATCCATGAGCGCGTCTTGACATTATGTTGTTGCTACTATCGCCTGTTGACGATGAACGGAGGAGCGAGGCACACAGCGGCATGCTATCCGTTATCATGAGAAACCCACTCGTGAGGGCCGCCTGCGCATGCTGGTCACTTGCGATTGTTCACGATTTGGGTATCTCTGCGATGTCAATGTGTGTGATCATCAGGTTGCTAATCGCGGCTGCTGTCCCAATCTCCTCGGGAAGCTTTGTTAGTAGGTTTCCAGGCGCAAGGAAGAGTTCGTACTGGTCTCCGGTGAATACGTCTTCGGGGGGAAAAGTGATGGAGTTTGAAGACAGCGAAAGGTACAGAAGCGAGCTGTTTGCGGTGCGAAGTAGTGCCGGTGGGAACTCGGTGATACCGGAATTCAGCTTCAGGTAGAAAAACAAAACCTTGAACCATTTCTCAAACAAGTCGATTGAGAGCTTGGTCAGGTTGGTTTCGCAGAACTCGATGCCGTTTAATTGAGGCGGGAAGCCTGGGGACAAGAGTCCTTCGGGGATGCCGCTCATGTTTATCATCGAGACGTAGAGATTTTGAATCAGCGGGTGTGCTCCAGCTGTCAACGCCGCGTCTTCTCCCTACTCCGCCATCGAGCAGTTGTGGATCTCGATTTCAATCAGCTTGGAGAACGTTGTGAGCTGCGGAGACATTGAGAGCGCTTCGCAATGAGGGAAAGAAAATCAGACCCTGGAGACTAGCAGCATCGATCTTGCTGAGTGCGTTGTCGAACTCGCTTTTGGTCCTTGAGATCTGCTCCGGCAAGCAGCTCGCCTCCAGCACTGCGCACGTATACTGTGTTGAGCCGAACGGCGTCATCTCCAGCAGACTGCCAGTACCTCGTCCGACGACGCTGAGAATGTCCGCTACAATATGAGTCGCGAGTACTCCGAGTCCAAGCAGAAACATGAGTAAGTTCACAACGCGCTTCTTCTGTCCGAGGTTCCTCGTGTGCTGAGCATCGTCTTGAGGTGTTGTTGAACGAGTTTGCACTTGCAGATACTTTGATCCTGATCAGCTGGAAGTTGCAGTTGGAGATACGAAAGCCAATGCCAAAGTCGCATTTGCAGTTGCACCTGATGTACCCAAGACAGGTTGAGTTGCATGTTGCACATTTGCATACTTTAACCAAATGAAAAAAATGCACTCACATCTAACACATAGTCCACACATGGAGGCGGCTCCATAAACAGCACAGAGCAGGCAGTGGACAACAGCATATAGCAGACACGCTTTAACTTTTTGGAAATTTACTTTTCATCCTTTCTTCTACTGCTCAAGTCCACAAGTGAAGAGGTGTAACCTTCGGGATACTCGCTATTCTGGTTCGAGTTTCGTGCGCTGCTCGCTGAACCTGAAGCTCGCGAAGGCGGAGGAAGAGGCTGATCCCCGGTGCCATCTTGGAGCACAAGTCGACTCGTAAAGTCACGTAAATCTGCTGATTCTCTGCAATTGCGTTGATAAACCACGTGTCGCTGAAGAAGTTGAGGTAGGACTCGTCGTAGAGAATGTGCTTCCCATCGGCGTAGTAGGGATAGAAGACCACGAACAGGATCGCCATACCGTATACAATCTCCATGATGGAATCGAGCGTTAGATTAATCACCTTGACGAATGAAGATGTCTTCTTGCGGAAGATCACGTCCATGGTTGGGATGGACCAGCAGTTGACGACGATCACAAGTACCATGAGTCAGTTGATCCAAGGAGCGGCGACCAGGTGGCTGAGCTTGTAGGCTTGGAAGGTCTGCAGTCCTATCTCGACGAAGACCAAAAGCTCGTACGAGTCGACACCGCAGGGGGGGTTCAAGGTACCTAACTTGTTTGCAAGTTAAGCCGGACTTCTCTTCTG